>CAUYQV010117402.1:0-14638 GCA_963574575.1 Galagoides demidoff
GATAAGCAGTTCTCGATAATCAGTTCTCAACAATTATTTGTTATTATTAAAGTTTAACATTATAAAATTAACAAAAATAATATAAAACTCATATCCTGGTGAAATAGCCACATGGCAGCCAAAAACCGTATATTCCCTTCCTGTTCTCGTGCTGTTCCCTAGCTTGTCGTGCATTCTTTCCAAAAATCGAGGCTTTTTAAAAATACCACGGGATGCTGTACATGGGACAAATAGTTGAAAATCAGGACAGTCCTGCCAAAAGTGGGACGTCTGGTCACCTTAACCTAAGGTGAATCCAGCCTGGGCCCACCAATACAAAAATGACGGCTGCAACCAAAAAATAGCCAGGCGTTGTGGTGGGCACCGTGGTTCCAGCTACTTGGGAGGCTGAGGCAGGAGACTCGCTTGAGCCCAGGAGTTGGAGGTTGCTGTGAGCTGTGATGCCATGACACTCTACCCAGGGGGATAGCTTGAGGGTCTGTCTCAAAAAAAAAAAAAGAAAGAAAGAAAGAAAGAAAGAAAAACTGAGGCAAGAGGATTGCTTGAGCCCAAGAGTTTGAGGTTGCTGTGACCTATGATGTCATGTCTCTCTACCCAGGGTGACAACTTGAGACTGTGTCTCAAAAAATAAATAAATAAATAAAGACCAGGGCTTGCTCTTGCTTATGCTGGTCTCAAACCTATGAGCTCAGGCAATCCACCTGCCTTGGCCTCCCAAGATTTACCATTACAGGCGTGATTCAACACGCCTGGCCCGAAGCTACAATTTCTTTTTTTTTTTTGAGACGGAGCCTCAAGCTATCCCCCTGGGTAGAGTGCCATGACATCACAGCTCATAGCAACCTCCAACTCCTGGGCTCAAGCCAGTCTCCTACCTCAGCCTCCCAAGTACCTGGGACCACAGGCACCCACCACAACACCCGGCCATTTTTTGGTTGCAGCCATCATTGTTGTTTGGCAGGCCAGGCTGGGGATTCAAACCCGCCACCTTAGGTGTATGTGGCTGGCGCCTTAGCCGATTGAGTCACAGGCGCCGAGCCAAGCTACAATTTCTTTAAGAATTACTTTTTGCTCCCCAGCATCAATTTAGGAGGAACCAATTTTAGTTTAACCAATCCAAACTAAAAATTGTCTTCTGACTGAAATAAACTTGAGGTTATGAAAAAAATAAACTCAGACCCACACAGATGCTATTAATTGGCGATTTATTCACACCTGCACAGGGGGCCATTGTTCTAAGACAAGTGTCCCTAAAATGCAGAGTTTTTTGTCTTTTATAACTTTTTTTCTCTGTGTAACTTTAAGCAAGCAGTGGGGAACAAGGAACGTTGTCATTGGCAGAGTTACAGCTTGGTTGTCAATGGATACGTGTCATATCACAATGGTTATGATTGTATGATAATAACTGATTAATGCATACATCTTAAATCAAAATGGTTATGGTTATACAACAGTAATTAATAAAGCCCAGTGAGTTTTCCACCATTGTTCATCTACTGAGAACTTTGGGACTTTCTGTGCCTCTTTGAATTCTGGAGAGCATGGGAACATGGCTGGGAAGGCCTGTAGGGCAGAGGAACGGGGGAACTGGAGAGGGCAGGAGGTTGCCCATAGGGCAGGTGAATGGGAAAGGGCATGGAGGGGGAGAACAGGAGCTTACAACATAACTACATGAGGAATACTTGAGCCCAAGAGTTTGAAGTTGCTATGAGCTATGACACTAGGGCACTCTAAGGAGGGCAACAAAGTGAGACTATATCTAAAAAAAACAAAAACAAAGCTGAAAACTAAATAAGCCTGGGGTTGGGCAGATGTCTGTAATCCCAGCTATTCCCAAGGTTTAGACAAGAGAATTGCTGAGCCCACAAGTCTGAAGTTTCTGTGAGCTATGGCACAGTGGCACTATGGGTAGGTGTGAGGGTGGGGGAAAGTGAGACTCTGTTTCAAAAAATAAAGCAATAAGTTAAAGTAGAAGGAGCACTAGGATGTGCCTGGCCCCCACCCAGGTGCTAAGGTCCTGCCCTGGGGCAGGCCCAGCCCAACCATTACCTGCCATTTCTCTTTTTTTTTTGAGACAGAGTCCCAGTACATCTCCCTGGGTAGAGTGCTCTGTTGTCACAGTTCACAGAAACCTCCAACTCTTGGGCTTAAGGGATTGTTTGCTTCAACCTCAACCTCTTAAGTAGGTGGGACTACAGGCGCCCACCACAATACATGGCTATTTTTTATGTTGTTGTTGTTGAGATAGAGTCTCACTTATTAACCCTTGGTAGGGTTTCGTGGCGTCACAGATCACAACGACCTCCAGTTCTTGGGCTTAAGCGATTCTCTTGCCTCAGCCTTCCAAGTAGCTGGGACTACAAGCACCTGCCACAACATCTGGCTATTTTTTGTTACAGTTTGGCTGGGGCTGGGTTTGAACCCAGGATACGTGGGTGAATATACCTTCAGTATATGTGGCTAGCGCACTACTCACCGAGCCACAGGCGCCACCCTACATGGCTATGTTTTTGTTTCAGTTGTCATTGTTGTTTAGGAGGTCCCGTATGGGCTTGAAGCCACCAGCCTTGGTGTACATGGTCAGCGCCCTACCTGCTGAGCTATGGGCACTGCCAACCTGCCACTTGTCCTGGCTCCACATCCCTGCTTACCCATTTCAGCCCCAAGGTCTCTTCTCCTAGGTGCAGGCCAGAGGAAGAGAAGAAACTGGTGCTCTGCTTACCTGTGTTCAATTTGGAGACTCAAAGCCTGGAAAGTTGGATTATAAGTGGGGATCATTAATCCCTGGTGGTAGATGAACTTATGAGACTTCAGGTACCCTCAGAAACCTAGATCTCACACCCACCCTGCCCTGTCCAGTCACAGTAATCACATTGCTTATGTGTTTATCCCATCCTTTGCAGTGTTATGTAACCAAATTATTCAGGTTCCTTCTTGGAGGCCCATTAATTTTTGTTCAGTGTATAATTTCTGGACAATAGTTAGGCATCTGCCAAGCAATGTGTGAAGTGTATGTCCACACGTAGACCCTTTTCTACTGAACAGGCTAACTTAGGGGAGTACTTCCCATTTTTGCCCTCTCAAAAGACCAGTGGTTCAGGCAAATGTTAAAAAATCTGAAACTTTAAAATAATTGTTGCTTTTCACAAGATGGTGCTGAAGGCAAAGAAGGAAGCTCCTGCCCCTCCCAAAGCAAAGGCATTGAAGGCCAAGAAGGCAGTGCTAAAAATCAACTACAGCCACACAAAAAAGGATATTCATACATCACCCACATTTTGGCGACTGATGACTCTGTGGTTCCTCTGTGGGCAGCCCACATATCCCAGGAAGGGTATCCCCAGGAGAAGCAAGCTTAGCCACTGTGCATCATCAAGTTCTCCCTGACAATGGAGTCTACCTTGAAGAAGAGAGAAGACAACATTGTGGATGTCAAACCAATAAGCACTAGATCAAACAGGCTGTGAAGAAGCTCTGTGACATTGATGTGGCCAAGGTGAACACCCTGATCAGGCCTGATGTAGAGAAGGCATACGTTCCACTGGCTGCCAATTACAATGCTTTGGATGTTGCCCATCAAATTGGGATCATTTAAACCAAGTCCAATGCTGGGTGCAGTGTCTCACACATGTAATCCTAGCACTCTGGAGGGCCGAGGCAGGTGGATTGCCTAAGGTCATGGGTTGGAGACTAGTCTAAGTCACAGCAAGACCCCGTCTCTTAAAAAAAAAGCCAGGCATTGTGGCCAGTACCTGTAGTACCAGCTACTTGGGAAATTGAGGCAAAAGGACCTCTTAAGCCCAAGAGGTTTATTTTGCTATGAGCTGTGATGCCATGGCCCTCTACTTAGGGCAACAAAGTGAGAATGTGTCTCAAAAAATAAAAATAAATAAAAAAATAAAAATACGAAGTCCAGCGGGCTAATTATAAATACCGCATGGATGTAAAGTTCATGTTCAATATAAATAGTATAGTATTTTAATTAAAATTGAAATTATGAAATTTCAAGTTTATTAATTTATTTATGTTTTTGGAGACAGAGTCTCACTTTGACACCCTCAGTAGTGTGCTGCGGTGTCAAAGCTCACAGGAACATCAATCTCTTGGAATCAAGTGATTCTCCTGTCTCAGCCTCCCCAGTAACTGGGACTAGAGATGCCCACCTCAACACCAAGCTATTTTGTTGTTTGTTTGTTTATTTGTTTTGTGTAGCAGGCTCTGGCCTGCTTCCAACCCACTAGGCCTGGTATATGTGGCTGCTGCCCTAACCACTGATCTACGGATGCTGAGCCCACCCTGAAATTTAAAGTTTAAATAGTAAACTGTTGTAAATTGCACATGAATTTTATGTCCACTCTGTATATAACTTTTAACCATAAAATATATATCAATAATTGTTAATGTGTTGTTTTCCTGAGTGGAAAACATGTATTTACTTTGTGTTTATATAGAAAGACATTTGTGTATATATATAAAATACTGAAATTCATTTCTATTTAGTGCTGATATAATTTCTACTCATCGCTAAATACAAATATCCCTCAGGCAGAGCTGCATGCCAGAGAAGGCACAAAGCCCTGTGTAAAAAGAGCCACAAAGTTTGTTAGGAAAAGTCCACATTGCAGCTCAGCCCTTCCCCCAAGAGTTGTACCACTTAGTCCTTTGTATTGCCTGTTAGTTGGGAGCTTAAACACCACCTGCTTCATGAAGCCTCCTGCAATGCCAACCCCCTGGAGATGACAGGTAATTTCACCCTTCTCTGAACTGCCATAGATAGCCAGCCTTTGCTTTAACTTCCAATGGCCTTCATCTGTCTATAAGGTTCCTGAGTTCTTTATGTGCATGTTTTTACCTAGACATCATGATGTATATTGAAAACACCTTCATAGCAGAGTCTAACTGCTATTTAAATAATAAATAGAATTTCATTTCTTTTCATCGAAATTTGTTAAACAGTTACTGTATGGCATGCACAGTGGCCCTGGAATATGGAGATGAAGAAAGTCATGATTCCTGTCCTTAATTTATTAATTTATTTTATTATTTATTTGAGACAGAGCTTCAAGCCGTCGCCCTGGGTAGAGTGCAGTGGCATCACAACTCACAGGAACCTCCAACTCCTGGGCTTAAGCTATTCTCCTGGCTCAGCCTGCCAAGTAACTGGGACTACAGTCAGCCTTTAATTTAAAAGAAAAAAAAAAGTGCTGTGGGGAAGAAATTGTTTGCATCAGGCCTTTTCCAGCCTCTTGTTGGATGGCATTCCTGTCAATCAAGGTCAGAGAGGTGGCGTCTTAAGCCCTATCCAATCAGGGATGCTCCAATACGAACTGCCCAATCAGATGCAAAGCCAGAAAGAAGAAGGGGGCACCGGGAGTCTGAGCTTGTCCCTTGAACTGGTCTGAGAGCTGGGGCCTCCTCTCTAGCTGTTTCATTCCTGGAGATCCCAGTTGTCTCTGCAGCAGCCTCTGTTACCCTGTGACTTGCAGGTACTAGGAGATCTGTAGGGAGGAAACCGGGACATCCCGGGAGCTGGGAAATGGTGAGTACAGGAGACAGGGTGTCCTGAGAGGGGGGGAGGGAAGTGGTTGGAGCCGGAAGTGGCTTTGGCGGGACAGGCCATTTCACTTCAGTTTTAGAGTCTTCAGACTGAAGTTTGCCCCTGGCACCCCTTGGCCCACGGAGCCCACCTTGCAAATGGTGGAGTAGGGCAGGGAGTTGGGACCCTGTTGCTCCAAGCGTTTCTGAAGCTGTTAAGTGGACCACGGCCCAGAGCTCTCTGAGCAGCTGTGTACCTGCAGCGAGTGGCGTCCCTCCCTGGTGGTGACGTTAGAAGGGTCCTCGGGAGAATCCCAACTGAGTGTGTGGGGTTTGTTCATGGAGGGGCTGTAGTCTGTGGGGCCCTCAGCCCCTCCTTTGTTTGAGGTCCCAAAGCGGTGGCTCACTCTGTAACCTGTGGTAGTTAAACAAGGGTCAGGGAGTTGATACGTAAAAAGGCTTTCTTATGGGACAGGCTTGTAATTCTGGAGAACAGCGAGTAATTTTTAAATGCTGTTTTTTGAATATGACACATTTTAATACTTTATATAGGAAATAATTTCACAAGTATACTAGAAATATACTTATGTGATTAACAACACGTAGGCACGTGAAATACATATGACAATTTAAAAGTAATCAAAAATCATCAATATTTGAGACAGAGCCTCAAATCTGTCGCCCTTATTAGGGTGCAATGACATCATAGCTCACAGCAATCTCCAACTCCTGGACTCAAGCGATTCTCCTGCCTCCGCCACCCAAATAGCTGGGACTACTGGCGCCTGCCCGCCACAGAGCCTGGCTATTTTTTGTTTGCAGCTGTCATTGTTGTTTGGTCGGCATGGGCTGTATTCGAACCCACCAGCTCAGGTGTATGTGGCTGGCGCCTTAGCCACTTGAGCCACAGGTGCCAAGCTGTCAATAAAACATCTTTAACATGCTATTAACTTGTTTTATAGTTCCTTGTTATTTCTTTGTTTTTTTCACGATTATTATCTTTATTCCCTATTTCTGGTTTGGCCTGTCTGGCTGACTTCCTATTCCTATGTTTTAAAGTGCATTCCTAGTTCAGAAATAGCTAAGAAAGGTTGTGGGGGTGTCTGTGTCTACCACTTCTCTACTTTAATTTTATTTTATTTTCTCTTCTGTGAAATTGATTTAAAATGAAAATAATTTTAAATTTGTTGTAATTCGTTAAATTGACATGCAGGTTGTACTGGTTGGTTTTGTTTTTGACATTTGTGAAACAAGGCTGGGCCCGGTGGCTCAGGCCTGTAATCCTAGCACTCTGGGAGGCCGAGGCAGGTGGACTGCCTGAGCTCATGAGTTTGAGACCAGACTGAGCCAGTGCGACAGCTCCTCTCTAAAAATAAAATAAAAAAAAAAAAGTCTGGCATTGTAGCCAAAACCTGTAGTCCCAAGTGCTTGGGAGTCAGAGGTAAGAGAATCACTTAAGCCCAACAGTTTGAGGTTGCTGTCAGCTGTGATGTGAAAGTACTCTAGAGGGTGATAAAGTGAGACTGTCTAAAAAAAGAAAAAAAGAAATTGAGAAAAAGCCAGTATATATGAATGGTATACATTGTATTTTGTAACATATTAAGCAGCTTATAACATATAACATAAGAATAACTATAACGGTACAGACCTAGGTAATGTTGGTAATTATGACAATACTTTAGATAGGAAGTGTTGGATATTCTGAAAAATCTTATTTGTTGTTTTATTTGGACTCTGTCTTTTATACATGTTTACATGTTTTTAACGAGTTGGGAACTGTTAGATAAATTGACGCAGTTTATAGATTTTAAAGTTTTGACATCTATGATTGTATTTTAATAATCAATAATGGCTGCTGGATTTTTTTAGTATAGCTTCTCATACTTGTTTTAATTCAATGCTCAGAGTGTTATGGCTTGAGAAGTTGTATTAATGGTCTTGATGATGGCACAGGCCAATGGACTGTTTAGATTGAGTCCAATAGCTATTGTTGGTATGACAAAAATGGCTAAAGTGGTGTATTTAGCAGGGCTAAAAAGGTGTAGTCGGCTGTTATAGTTTTCAGGGAGGTTAGTATCTTAAGTTACTTTAGACCAGTTGGACTTCAAGTTTTGTACCCAGGGTAGAAAAAGGGTGAATCTTAGCGAACAAAGTTTCCCTGTGTTGTAGCAGGGATAGATGAAAAACCCTGGGTGCCCTATAATAAGAACTATCTTCAGGGGACCTTGGCATGTCAATTGGCAGGTGGTAGAGAGGCCGTTAAGTTACATTTAAGTAAGGAATTATTCAGGTCTGTGTATCGGAATGGGAGCTTTTTAAGCTTGATATATTTATAACTAATAGTTTCAGTTTTTAGTTGTATAGCTAATATATCTTTTTTTGACTGTAGTGGTTGTTTTTTAACTATAAATATCTGAGTATGTGATAATTTTCTGTATATATGGTAAAAGTGTGAAATCTCTGATAAGTTCTAGTGGGAAAATGTGGACGCCCAAGATTTTCATTGTGAATGAGGTTGTATCATTGGATAGTAGCAAAGCAGGAAAATACTGTTTCACTTGTATCTGGAAGTTCCATCGGTTCTATGTAAAATAGGATGACGTCCATGAACTTTTACAGAAGATGGCATTAACACCCTAGAGTAATTCAAAGTTCTCATAAACAGAATAATTAGAAAAGACTTGCTTTCTGGGATGGTAAAGAAAGCTATTTAAAGACACGATTAGGGATTAGAAAACGTGCCAGATATCTGTAACTGGAACTTTCCCCAAACTGTGTTTTTCTCACCTAGTTTTTATCAGATTGACTTTTTTTAATATGTCAGTTTTTATATGATTGACCTTTTCTGGTCAGTACTATCAGAGCAGTGATGTCGGGCTTGCACTTGTGAATCAGCACCTGATACTAATTCATCCTGTTGTAGTTGATGCTAATTTTATTCACTCAGTTATGGTGTTCTTGGACACATATTCTATTGTGGGGTTCAGTAGTCTTCTGTATTCTTAATAAGAAGTCGGGGAGATTATCAAGTAATATGAGCAAATCAAAACATTTATTGAGGAAGCACTTCTTTCTTCTTAGATTCTGCATGTACCTTTCTTGGGAAAGTGAAGGTTGTCATCTTTGTTTATTGGTTCAGGAACCAACTGGGGTAAATCCAGTGTCTGCAATTCACTGCATGTTTGACATAATATCATTATGGGACTGAAGTATTGTTATTCGTGTTGAGCTTTTTGGAAATTAGGAAATGGAATCTTCACCCCATATCGTCCGAAAAAAATCTACATTTTTTTTCATGATCTCCACTTCTTGTACAAATGAAAACTTTAGAGTTACCATTTATCTCATCATGACATTGTCATATAAAAAACATACACAGATTATAACATATGACGTAAATGAGGCACAAAATTCTACATGCCGGTATTGGTGGCCTTTTATTTCTACTGTATCAACCAAAAATGTCTGATGTGTACACCGGTTTTGTGGATGCCATTCCATTCCCTTTCTTCAGTGTTAGGCAACACATGAGGGAATATATCCCTTCTGTACTTTTTAGGTAATTGCATTTACTCTTATAAGTCAGCAAGAGTTCTCTTCACTCACTTATCTAAAAGTGAAATTCATGGCTTGGTGCCTGTCGCGCAGTGGTTAAGGCAATGGCCACCTACACCCAGGCTGGTGCGTTGGAACCCGGTCAACTAAACAACAATGAGAACGGCAACAAAAAAGTAGCTGGGCCTTGTGGAGTGTTCCTGTAGTCCCAGCTAGGAGACTTAAGGCAAGAAAATCGCTTAAGCCCAAGAATTTAAGGTTGCTGTGAGCTGTGATGCAACAGCACTTTACCCAGGGTGACAGCTTGAGACTGTCTCAAAAAATTAAAAAGTGAAATTCTATATGCCTGTGCTTTCTTGGTAAAAATATATATATTTTTTTTCAGGGAGTGTTGACATTTAAGGACGTGTCTATTGAGTTCTCTATGGAGGAGTGGGCCTGCCTGGACCCTGCTCAGCAGCATTTGTATCGAGAAGTCATGTTAGAGAACTACAGAAACCTGGTCTTCCTGGGTGAGGACAACTAATATACACAGTTCCAGATCTACACTAAACAATTGATATTCTTTCTTTGTAGGAGGTTTTTATTCAGTTTATTCATTGACTGACTGTCAGGTTCTCATTTCTATGGAAAACGTTAGGATATCTTGGTATCCTAGATATCTTTCTCTTTTTAGAAAAGAAAAATTGGGGTGTTTTTATTTTGGCATTAATCTTACCTTTTTTGGGCTGATTTATATCCTTCACTAGATTAATAGAAATTTCAGAAATTTCATGGCCTAGATTTACTCATACCTTTACATCTGATTTCTAGCACCAAATTTTATTTCAGTAGTTTTGGTAGTGGAGGAATTCAGAATGTTCCAACTTTCAATACTTTTTAAAGAATGTGAAGTTTCTGCAGGGAAATCTGTTTGGGATTATGATTTCAGATCTTCTAAAATGTTCTTTTCTCTCCTTCAGCAAGGTACTACATTGCCAATTGAAGAATCCCAAATTTTTTTTTCTAATAAAACAGGACTTGCTATCTCTAAGCCAGACCTCATCACCTGTCTGGAGCAAAGCAATGAACCCTGGAAGGTGAAGACACAGCAGACACTACTCAAGCACCCAGGTAGGTTGGAGTGAGTGAGGCAGGTAACACTGGTCAGAGGTCCAAGTTCTGGGAGGAACACTGTTATTAGGGAAGCTCTGCTTAACCGGAAATTTTTTTTGGGAAGCCTGGGTTTTTTTCCCAAGGCATCTGTCTTCTTGTTTTTATTATTTTTTAATTTTTTTTTCTTTTCTTTTTTTTTTTTTTTTGAGACAGAGCTTCAAGGTGTCACCCTGGGTAGAGTACTGTGGCATTACAGTTCACAGCAACCTCCAACTCCTGAGCTCAAGCAAGTCTCCTGCTTCAGCCTCCCAAGTGGCTGGGACCACAGGCGCCCGCTGCAACGCCCAGTTATTTTTTGGTTGCAGCTGTCATTGTTGTTTGGGGGGCCCGGGCTGGATTCGAACCTGCCACCTTAAGTATATGTGGCTGGCGCCTTAGCCACTTGAGCCACAGGTACTGAGCCTTTTAATTTTTATTTTATTATAAAAGTCTCACTCTCTTGCCTCACACTAGAGTGCCATTACATCAGCCTAGCTCGGAGCAACCTCAAACTACTGGTGTCAAGTGATTTGTCTATCTCAGTGTCCAAATAGCCGGGACTACACTTTTCTCTATATTGCCTGGCTAATGTTGTTTTTATTTTTTTAGTTCAGGGGAGTTCTCAGGCTAATCTCGAACTTGTGAGGTGAAACAGTCCTCCCTCCTTGGCTCCCAGAGTGCTAGGCATATAGTTGTGAGCCACAATGCCTGTTCTTGGTTTTATTTACAGAAAGACCTTACTTTTCGGTGATATTCCCTCTAGGTTACAGTGAAAATGAAAGAGCTCTCTATGGTTTACATGTGAGTGCAAGGTGTGACTGTTCTTCCATTGCTTTTAAGGACATGAAATATGTGTGTATTGTTTATTATACCTATGAAATTTTTTTAAATATTCTTTAGGCTGGGTGTGGTGGCTCCCACCTCTGATCCTAGCTCTCTGATACCCAAGGTGGGACTATTGCTTGAGCTCAAGGGTGTGAGACCAACCTAAACAAGATTGATACCTCATCTCTACTAAAAAGAGAAAAAACATCCAGGCGTTGTAGTGGTTGCGTGTTGTCCCACATACTAGGGGCTGGTGGTGGGGATGAGGCTGGAGAATTGCTTGAACCCAGAAGTTTGAGGTTGCTATCAGTTAGGCTGATTTTATCACACTGTAGCCTGAAGAACAGAATGAGACTGTGTCTGAATAAAAGTTGTTCTTTCTTTTCTTTTTTTTTTTTAGGTAGAGTCTCAAGCTGTCTCCTTGGATAGAGTGCCATGGCACTCATAACAACTCATAGCAACATCAAACCCTTGGGCTTAAGCGATTCTCTTGCCTCTCTGCCTTCTGAGTAGCTGGAACTACAGGTGCCCATTACAATGCCTGTCTATTTTTTTTGTTACAGTTGTCATTGTTGTTTTTGCTGGCCTGGGCCATGTTTGAACCTCCTGAAACTACCCACTGACCTACAGGTGCAACCAAAGTTTCTTTTTCTTTTTCTGTTTTTTTTTTTTTTTTTTTTAAAGATAGAGTCTCACTTTGTCGCTCTTGATAGAGTGCTGTAGTGTCACAGCTCACAGCATCTTCCAGCTCTTGGGCTTAGGTGATTCTCTTGCCTCAGCCTCCTGAGTAGCTAGAACTACGGGGGCCCGCCACAATGCCTGACTATTTTTTGTTGTAATTTCGCAGGGGCTGGGTTTTAACCCGCCACCCCTGGTACATGGGCCGTGCCCTACCCACTGAGGCACAGACGCTGCCCCAAAGTTTCTTTTTCTTTAACATCATATCCAAAATATGTGAGTGAGGTGGTGATGTTAGTATTTGTTTCAGAAATCCCAGGAACACCACAAATAGGTTTTGTATGTTTTATGCTTTATATTTTTTTATGCTATGAAGATTTCAAATCAGTTTCTAAAGAAATTATAGTCATTTTAGGAGAATAGTAAGAATTTCCCCAAATGTAAGAAAGTCTAATGTTCTTTTTTTTTGTTTTTGAGACAGAGACTCAAGCTGTCCCCCTGGGTAGAGCAACATGGCATTATAGCTCACAGCAACCTCAAACTCCTGGGCTTAAGCAATTTTCTTGTGTCAGCCTCCCAAGTAGCAGGGACCACAGGTGCCCCCAACAATACCCACCTATTGTTTGGTTGCAGTTATCATTGTTGTTTGGTAGGCTCAGGCTTGATTCAAACCCGTAAACTCTGGTACTTGTGGCTGGCACCTTAGCTGCTTGAGCCACAGGTGCCCAGCCAAGTCTAATGTTCTTTAGGCTCAAAATTCTGTTTTTATGTGGACTTGAAAAATAATTTCTATGTACAGTAATTTGCCAACCACTTATTTGGAAACAGAGTCTCAAGCTGTCAGCCTGGTATAGTACTGTGGTATCATAGCTCACAGCAGGCTCTACCTCAGGCTCAAGTGATGTTCTTCCTCAGGTTTTCTATTTTTAGTAAGGAAAAGATTTTGCTTTTGCTCAGGCTGGTCTCAAACTTGTGAGTTCAAGCAATCCACCCACCTCAGCCCCCTACACTGCTAGGATTATAAGCCTGAGCCGCAGCTCACAGCCTTTGCCAACCTTAGTATGTTTAAAGGTATCTACTCCCTAAAATTTGTTTTTGGGGTTTTGTTTTTGAGACAACGTAATGTGTCATGGCATTATAGCTCACAACCTTAAACTCTTCAGGTGAAGGAATCCACTTGGCTCAGCCTCCTGAGTAGTTGGGAATATAGGTGCTCTCTACCACATTTGGCTAGTTTTGCAGTTTTTGATAGAGTTGGCATCTCCCTCTTGCTCAGGGTGGTCCTGAGCTCTTGAGTTCAAGCAGTGTATTTACCTTGGCCTCCCTGAGGGTTAGGATTAGAGGTATGATTCCCCACATCGTACGGCTACACTTTTTTTTTTTTTTTTTTTGAGACAGAGTCTCCAGCTGTCACCCTGGGTACCGTGCTGTGGAATCTCCGCTCATAGCAACCTCCAACTGCTAGGCTTAAGCAATTCTCTTTCCTCAGCTTCCCAACTAGCTGGGACTACAGGTGCCCACCACAACTCCTGGCTGTTTTATTGTTATAGTTGGAATTATTGTGTAGCAGGCCCAGGCTTTGAACCTGCCGGGTCTGGTATATGTGGCTGGTACCTTAGCTGCTTGAGTACAGGCACTGAACCTACATTTCTCAATAATATTATGTCATTCAGGAGTTTTGATTATTCCTGAGTATATATTAGTATCTCTTTTGTTATAATATAATTCTTATTTTATAACTATCTCTGGCTTAGAATATGCTTATTCATACATACACACACATAGAGACATGCAGGCAGCAGAACCTCTGCAAGTTCACCACCCAAGGGACTATAACAAACTTGTCATCATACAGAGGTGATTAGCATAAGGAACCAGGCCTGCTGTACCAATACACACATGTGGTGCATTTCTGGTTTATGAAAATCAGGTCAAGTTGAGGAGATGGTCAACATAGGGAGATGGCTCACTATGGCGGTTCTAATGTGTGTGTGTGTATACATATATACTATTTCTGTGTTTGTACATATACACATATATATACACACTCACAAATATTGTATATATACATATACACCTACAAAATAGTGCATACATGTATATGCACACACAAATAGTACACATATATGTACACACCCACAAATAACATAAACACATATATGCAAAGTGTCAAGATCTGCAAGCCTGTCTCCATGGTCTTGAGTAAACATTTCCCTCCAGGTCTCTGGATGGGTAGCACCACTCCCACATCATGACTGGGAGAAGTTGGAGACTCCCACATTGTCCCATCAGAATTCTCAATGGGACAAACGTGAATAGGCCATTCTCTAGTCAGTAAGCCAGACTAGGGATCCTTTAGTTTGCTAAGCGAATGAGGGTTGGCCTTCTCTGAGTGACACCCTCCTTCCCTGGATTCTAAAACTCTCATAACATCACTTATTGTGAGCTGGCGACTCACTGTATTGCCTAGACTGGTGTCCAACTTTTGGACTGAAGTGATCCTTGCACCTCAGTTCAAAGTAGATGAGATGACAGGTGTGAGTCCGTGTGCTGGGCTCTCCCTGAAGTATTTTTCCCTATAGATGGCTCCCTTGGGAGGAATACATGAAGATGGGATTTGTATTCTACTGTCTTGCTGGTTTTACTGTCTCTATGTTTTCACATTCCATTTTATTCTGTGTTCAATTTTCTATAATTTTAGATTTAAATATTCAAAAGTATGTGTTAGAATTTCAACTTATGTAGCAAGTAATTTAGGGAATGAGTAGGAATTCCAGATTATTAAAGGGCTCACTAGGCTGGGCGCTGTACCACAGTGGATACAGCAACAGCCACATGCACCTTAGTTGCAACTACATGGGAGGCTGAGGCAAGAGAATCGCTTGGTCCTAAGAGTTTGAGGTTGCTGTGAGCT
>CAUYQV010117410.1:0-20336 GCA_963574575.1 Galagoides demidoff
GCAAACTAGTACATTCCTTTTGGAAGGAAGTTTGGAGAACACTTAGGGATCTAAATGTAGACCTGCCATTTGATCCTGAAATTCCTCTTCTAGGTGTATATCCAAAGGACCAAAAATCATTTGGCAATAAAGATATTTGCATCAGATTGTTCAGTGAAGCTTAATTCACAATTGCCAAGTCATGGAAGAAGCCCAAGTGCCCATCAACCAATGAATGGATTAATAAATTGTGGTATATATATACCATGAATACTATGCAGCATTTAAAAAAATGGAGACTTGGCTCGGCGCCTGTGGCTCAATTGGCTAAGGCGCCAGCCACGTACACCTAAGGTGGTGGGTTCAAATCCCCAGCCCAGGCCCACCAAACAACAATGATGGCTGCAACCAAAAAATAGCCGGGCATTGTGGCGGGAGGCGGAGGCAGGAGACTCGCTTGAGCCCAGGAGTTGGAGGTTGCTATGAGCTGTGATGCCATGGCACTCTACCCAGGGGGATAGCTTGAGGCTCCGTCTCAAAAAAAAAAAGTGGATTCTCACCAGACACCAAGTCTGCCAGGGCCCTCATCTTGGACTTCAGCCTCCAGAACCAGGGGAAATAAATTTCTGTTGTCTATAAACCAGCCAGTGCATGAGATTTTGTCAAAGCAGCCTGAATGAACTGACACAGTGGGTAACAAGAATATGTCCTCCCTGGGGAGGATCAGCTGTCTGCATCTACTTCCTGCTCTTAGATGCTGGGACCCAAAGTCACTTTCAGTTTTAAACAATCACCATCTTTTTTCCTCCAGATCCATTGATGCTTATTTTGTCAATGCAACTCTGTTGAAAACATAGCTTCTAATGTATTTTATTATTTTCATCAGCTCCATACGCCAATAGCCACAGTTCATTTTGAGTCATAATGCTCATTTTGATCACATATTTTTTGCTTTCCTATCCCCATACCTCTCTTCATAAGTTTAAAATTCCCTACCAGGTTTTAATGAGATAGCCACATACCCAGCCACTTCTGTGTTATTTAGTACATGCAGGGTTATCTTGCAGGGAAAAATACACCAACAACTTAGTGGCCTAGAACAAATTATTATTTGTTGCCACATGTCTATTTGGGGACTGTGGAAGACACTTCTATGTAGGACCCAAGCAGATGGAGTCTCTACTAACTGGAATGTCACCAGTTGCCATGGAAGACAGATGAGAACACAAAAATTGGCCATCTGCTCAACTGTGATCATTTCTGCTCATGTTTTACTGGTTGAAACAACTTATATGGCTAAACCTAACTTCAAATCAGCAAAGAAGTAAACTCTTCCCTTGTCCTCAGATGCAGAGAAGTGAAAATATTGGCAAATAACACTAATAACCCCCTCTGGCATGCATTTAGTAAAAATATAAGCGTGTGAACACATTTTCCTTAACATATACATTGTTTATGTTGAAGTTAAGTCTCTTGAACTTACAGAGTCTACAGTCTCTTACAATCTCTCTATTCCTACAGGAAGTCAAAGAGACAAAATTTTCATTCCCAGGGCTTCCACTTTCAAGTGAGTGTCATTGGAATTGTTGACATATTAAAGAAAAAAGAACTAAAATGGAGAGAAGTGTTCATAAATAGATATTGGAATGAGGTAACTGAGAATGTGAATACTATATTTGCCCAAAATGTCTTAAATATGTATTTGCTAGTTCTTGTCTACGCACATCCTCTTCTAACCAAATGAAGTTCTTTTCTTCTTAGTTCTTTTCTAAGCTCCAAAGCAAAGATGAGCATTAGTGATTCCAGTTGTTTTTATGCTTTAAGGAGGATCTGCCCGGCCCAGGAGTATGGAATACAGTATGATCCAAGTTTGATTTTTCCATTGGTTGTCTAGTTACTTAATAAATATTTGATTGATTGAGTAATCCCACGGCCCAGACAAATACTGTGGCCGAAAAAGGGAATAACAATAAGCCAGATGAAGCAAAGTTTCCATTCCAAACCCATCTGGCCACAGCCGCAGACATCCAGTTATAAAGCTGGAAGTGCTTCTCCAAGGTTGACGCTGGAACCAAGAGCTAGACACTATTTATAAACTTTGGGAAGATTTTCTGGATAAAATATCTAAATATGCTTTTGAAAAGTGTCTTCATTCATTTTGTTATCTAAGTTCTCTTTCATCCATTGATTTCACTTTTCCTTTGATTTTTCCAACCCCTCAAAAGAGAAAGTTCACTTTTTCATATGGTGAGCAGCAAACAATTTGCTTATGGTCAAGAGACCTCGTGAACACACAAACGTGGTGCCGTCCTTAGCACTAAGCCTGGTGTTCTGTGGAGCAAAGGAGTCGTCCAAAATGTATGCTTCACATAGGTGCTTAGGAAAAAAGCTTCCTAACCACAGAAGAGCCGGCCGGGCCCAACTCAGGATGCTGAGGACAGAAAGATGCTCCCAGGAACCTCAGTGTATATCTTCTTTTCGAGTCTTTCCTGGGTCCCCCATGGGGAAAGCTTGTGCTAAGTCAGGGCTTTAGGGAACAGAGACATGCCAGGGCAGGCGTCCTCTCCCTCTCAGTCCGAAGTGATTTTATCTGTGTCAGGTTGTTTGTAAATTAATATTCTGAAAAGAAGAGGGCAGGTTGGTTGGAGGTCCTGAGGTCCTTGCAGGTCCAGTGGACTGGGGAATGAGCAAGGAGTATTCAGTTGGTGGAACAGGGGCCAAGAGGCAAATGTGGTGGGTGTGGCATAGGAGGACAGGTGGGGACTCCTTCCTGGGGCAGGTAAGGAGGAGCAGAAGAAGGCTCCAGAAACCTTGCTCCAAATGAGTGAATCTAAGACAACTGAGAAGCCCCTACTTTATGCAGAAAATTAGGTCAACAGACAAAACTGTAACACAGATAGTAGATTAGATAAAAATATGGCTTCAGGTTGATGCCTGGGCTCAAAGGAGTAGGGCGTCAGCCCCATATGCTGGAGGTGAAAAAAAAACCAAACATATATATATATGGCTTCAATGCAAATTTATGAAATTCACAGCTGTGCCCTGAATAGGGACAGTATCTAATGTAAAAGACTATTCCTACTCCATATGTATAGCACAGAGTATATGTGTCCCCTTCAAGAAGGAAAGGGAACGTAATAATTATGCCAGGACAACAGGTAAAAACCAGGACAGTCCTGGGCAAATCATAGCTTATGTCATTGTGACCTTGACTAGGACAGTTTTGGTGGCATTTTGGGCCCAAAGTCTAATTGGTGTGGGTTTAGGAGAGAAGGAAAGGAGAGAAAGTGGGAACAGCACACATGAGTGATGGTTTCACAGGGTGTTTATTAATGGGGACTAAAAGAAAGAAAGAATCAGGAGAAGCAGGAGGGGAAACAGATCCAGACGGGTTGTTAAGATGGGGAATTGATAGTCCAGCTCGTGCTAAAAGAAAGATCCGGTGTGAGGCTGTGTGTGTTGGGGGCAAGGAAAGTTTCAGTGGTGAAAAGACACTTGACAGGTGAGTTCCATTGACTGTGCTTCTGCATTTTGAATGGCAGCCGCTGCGCCAGACAAATTCTGTACTGAGCACTGGAAAGGCCCTGCCGAGGCACACATCTCCTGGAGGAACCTCATTTTCATTAGGAGTCATTCTCAGCATCCGATCTCAAGCACACAGGAGGCTAAGTCTATTTCCTCCCTTCCAGCTACCTACATGTGTGAGCTGGGATTCTCCATGCTGGCTAATGTTGAAAAATGAATCCAATAATGGAACCATGTATTGATGAGGACCCTTGGGTTTTAGTCTTTCATTAACAACACTGAATTGGCTATACCTTTCCTGCCAGCTGATTGTGAGTAAGCATCCTTTCTCCACAAAGCTGGAGCTTTCTTGGCAAAGGGATCCCCCAGGTGGTGAGAAGAAAGGGTCTCAGTGTCTGTGGGCCTGCAGGGTGAGAAGGGGCCACCAACCCTTCTCAGACACCTGTCTGAGGCTCTACAAGCCCAGATCTCATCTTGAGGTCTTTCAAACTCAGCCCCTAGTCAGCTCCCTACTGGTTTTTTGAAGTCCAGGAGAATGCCCTCTCATGAATTAGCTTTTTTCCTTCTCCAGAAGAATTCATGATTCCTAGAGTGGCAAGCTCTCTCCAGAGCCTCATCCTCTGGTCCTCAGACCCAGATTCCCAGTGCCTTACCCTGTGACTGTCCAGCCTCAGAGGGTGGGGAGGGATGATGATGAGCAGCACTGGCCTTTGGGAGATGCTCCTGCGAAGCCCACAATCTCCCACCCTCACCAAGGAGCAGACCACTCAGGGGGTAGAGGGCAGTGAGCAAATAACACAGGAGCCAGGGAGCTATAAGAGAAGGGGATGTTTGGCTGGGGCAGGAGGTTCCAGGGCTGCTGTAATGAAGTACTAGGACCAGGTGGCTTAACACAATAGAAATAACCCTTCCTGATTCTGTAGCCTAGAAGACCAAAATCGAGGTGTCAACAGAGCCAGGCTTCCTCTGAGACTCTAGGAGGATCCTTTCTGCCCCTGCCTAGCTTCTGTGGGTGGCTGTCAATCCTTGGCCTTCCTTGGTTGTAGTTACATCGCCCCTATCTCTGCCTCTGTTGTCACACAGATGTCTTTTCCCTGTGTGTCTTTGTATCTTATTCTCATCAGGACAGCAGTCATGTTGGAGTAGAGCTCATCGTGATGACCGTGCATTGATTCCATTGGCCACAACTCTTGTTTCCAAGGGGGTCACGCTGACAGGTGTCAGGGGTTACAGCTTCAATGTATCTTTTTAAGGGACACAAATCAACTCATAACAGCTGGGCTTGAAGTTTAAAAAAAATGTTTCTTGGCAGAATGAAGCATCTACATGAAATCTGGTCTCTTTGTACTACAGAAGATCCAGTTATCAAAATCTGTGCAGAGACAACAATAACTCATCTGTAGTCGATCAAGGATGTTCAACTTTTTCAATTAGTTAGATGACTTTTACAGATGAGTTGTGCAGCCGCTGGTCATTAATACCAGCTACGAATGATGTTTGGTAGTTAGACATGGTAAATATTACAAAGCCCTAGAATCGGATCTGACAGTGTCTTTAAGACACTATCTGTTCCATCTTCCTGCTTTTGCAAACCCACCACATCTCAGAGAAATGAAGCAAAAGATTTTTTTCTTTATTTTTATTTTTTAGCAAAACATTTTTTTAAGAGACAGAGTCTTGCTCTTCTGCCCAGACTGAAGTTCAGTAGTGTGATTATAGCTCACAGCACCCTTGAACTCCTGGGCCAAGCAATCCTTTCTCCTCAGTCTCCTGAGAAGCTGAGACTAAAGATGTAGACATCCACACCTGGCTGCCTTTTTTTCGTTTGTTTTTACAAATGGGGTCTTGCTATGTTGCCCAGGCTGGTCTTGAACTTCAGTGGTCTCACACACCAAAGTACCTCTTATTTTTTTCATCATAGGCCTATTCTCTCTTTCCCCCATGCTTACACACACATAGCAGAAGCATGGGGGGCAGCGCCTGTGGCTCAAGGAGTAGGGCACTGGCCCCATATACCAGAGGTGGCCGGTTCAAACCTGGCCCCAGCCCAAAACTATGAAAAAAATAAAAAAGAAGCATGAATGTGTACACATCTTTAGCTCATCATTGGCCACATCAAATCTAAAAATTTCACTAGATTCTAGATTCTTCCAGTCTTACCTCAGAATCTATACAGGACTCAGAGTGGTGCTTTCACGTGGTTATTTTTTATTTGTTTATTTGCAGTTTTTGGCGGGGCCAGGTTTGAACCCACCACCTCAGGTATATGGGGCCAGTGCCCTACTCCTTTGAGGGACAGGCGCTCCCTCATGTGGTTGTTCTTTGTTTTGCCCTCCTTGCATCTTTAGAGGTAGGTGTCAAGAGCCTTTAGCTCAAAGGCTGACCTCACTGGTCCACTAGATGTCACTCTCATCCAAATTAATAGTCAGTGCTTCACATACAAACTCCACCTGTGACGTGGAGCACTGAAGGGACACCAGGCTAGTTCCAGAGAGCAAAGATCGATCAGTGTCACACTCACAGGTACATGCTCAGGACAAGGGACAGAAAGGGGCAGGCCTTTAGAAGTCTAGCAGGAAGGGAGGGCTCCGGACAATGCTGGGGGATTGCAATCCCAGATCAGGAGGCTGTGGATTGGAATCCAAGATCATCCCTCGTTCGTAGTGAGACACACCTAAATGAAGCCAAGGAGCAAGACAAGCAAAGGTCCTGGTGGGAGAGCACACCAGGCAGTGGGGACCGTAGGTGCAAAGGGCTGACTGGGGCAGGGTGAGCCGTGGGCAAGCACTGAGGACTCTGCAAAGATGGACCCTGCAGGGTTCTGTAGGGCTTGGTGAAGTGTGGAGATTTCATTCGGAATGAAATGGGAAAACAGGCCGGGCACAGTGGTTCATGCTTGTAATCCTAGCACTCTGGGAGGCCGAGGTGGATAGATTGCCAGAGCTCAGGAGTTCGAGACCAGCTTGAGTGAGAGCGAGAGGGAGACTCCATCTCTAAAGTACAGCCAGATGTTGTGGTGGGTGCCTGTAGTCCCAGCTACTTGGGAGGCTGAGGCAAGAGGATCACTTAAGCCCAAGAGTTTGAGGTTGCTGTGAGCTAAGAAGCCACAGCACTCTACCGAGGGTGACCAAGTGAGACTCTGTCTCAAAAGAAAAAAAAAGAAATGGAAAAACAATGGAAGCATCTGTTAATTTCTGGATTTTCATGGAAGAGCCCTCATAATCTACTTGGATGTGATCATGAGGATAAACCATAATAACCCACACTGAGGAACTTTCTATAATGTAAATGGCTTTTTTTTTTTTTTAATATCAATGTCATTTTGTCAGTGAGACAAAGTGAAGCTAGGAAACTGTACCAGAGTAGAGGAGATCAATGACAACCAAATGCAATCTCTGGTTTCTGGGCTGGATCCTGGACTAAAGGAAAAATAATGCCCTAGGCCAGGCACATGAGACCTAGGTAGGAGGATTGCTTGAGCCCAGGAGTTCAAGATCAGCCTGAACAAGAGTAAGACACCATCTCTGCAAAAGGAAAGAGGAGGAAGAAGAGGAGAGTGGGGGCGGGTGAGGAAAGAAGAGAAGGGGGGAAGAGAGAAGAGAAGAAGGGGGAAAGAGAAGAAAACAAAGTTAGCCCACTGCGATAATGCACATTTGTAGCCCCAGCTACTTGGAAGCTGAGGCAGAAGGATCAGAGGGTGACTTCAGCCCAAGAGTTTGAGGCTACAGTGATCTGTGATGATGCCAGTGTACTCTAGGCTGGGAGACAGAGCAAGACCCTAACTCAAAAAAAAAAAAAAAAAAAAAAGGCCTAGAGGACTTTACAGGAACAGTGGATAATATTAGACCAGATTGTAGATTAGATAAAATGAAAGTATTAATATTAAATTTGACAACTGCTGTGATTATGTAAAAGAATATCTTATTATTAGAGTATCTGCAATGAAGTTTTAAATGGTAAAGGACTATACAGCTTGAGGTTTCAAAACACTGTTAGATAGAGAGAAACTCGCAAACTACTATCCTCACAAGTGAGTCCATATATAAATGTGTGCGTTAGACCACTTACCCATCTCCCCTGGAGAGGACAAAGACCTCTGACAGTAAGGAGGTACACATTTAAAATCATGTCTTTCCATCCCACATTATCTACAGCACTGTTATATTTCTGTTAATTTTTTTCACCTGATCCCCAAACTACATCTCTGTGGTTTCTGTATCTCTAGAGAACCTCTAAAGAATACACAATTATCCATTTGGGAGACTTAGCTATCTGCTTCTCTTCTGAGCAGGCAATAGTCACCCTTCAATGATGTGATTTTTTAAACTTTGCTGAAGGCCAAGCTCAGGGGCTCACACCTGTAATCCTAGCACTTGCGAGGCTGAGGATGGTGGATTGCTTGAGCTCAAGAATTGGAGACTAGCCAGAGCAAGAGACCGCATGTCTACTAAAAATAGAAAAAACTAGTTGTGGTGGGCACCTGCAGTCCCAGCTACTGGGGCTGCTGAGGCAAGAGGATTGCTCCAGTCCAAGAGCTTGAGGTTGCTGTGAGCTATGATGGCGCCATGGCACTTGACCCAGGGTGACAGAGTGAGACTCTGCCACAAAAAAAAATATATATAAAATAAAATAAAACTTTGCTCAAATATGGTAATAGTCTCAAATCTCTGCAGAGCTGACCTCCTCCAAAGCGCTGGCTTTCATGCAGGAAAATCATTTCTAACATGTAATCCTTGTGCTTGAAAAGCCAACTCAGAAATGTGACAAGAGATTAAGCTCTGAGTAAGCAGTGGGATAAATTGCATTTGTTTAGAGAACTCACTTTGTCTGTTTGTTTTACATGAATGGTCAAAGATGTGGGAAATACAGCAAATGAAAAAGATGGTTTGGGATGAAATGGCTACTCTTCAGCAAACCAGTATTTTTATGAACACCTATTAGGGGCAAGACAGCATGCTAAGTGCTAAATATAAAGATAATTAAACATGATGTCTGCCTTTGACTTTTTGTGTCTGTACTAAAGGACCCTGGGAAGGTTTGGGAAAGCTCAAGAAAGAGCCTGAGATGCAGTTTTATTTTATTTAGATGTTTAATATTTGGGGAGCTGAGACTGACCATGCCCCCAGGAAACAGAAGCTCTCTTGGTCACAGAAAGAGATGCCCAGCTGTTAGTATAAAGTAGTGCAAAAGGGAATCATCGTAAGAGGAGCCTAGGAAAATCAAGCTTGTATCGCCTGATGAGGACTGCACTTGATGACCCAGTGCAAAGAAGAAAGGTTTTTGTTTTTTTTTTGAGACGGAGCCTCAAGCTATCCCCCTGGGTAGAGTGCCATGGCATCACAGCTCATAGCAACCTCTAATTCCTGGGCTCAAGCAAGTCTCCTGCCTCCGCCTCCCAAGTAGCTGGGACCACAGGCGCCCACCACAACACCCGGCCATTTTTTGGTTGCAACCATCATTGTTGTTTGGCGGGCCCAGGCTGGGGATTTGAACCCGCCACCTTAGGTGTACATGGCTGGCGCCTTAGCCAATTGAGCCACAGGCGCCGAGCCGCAAAGAAGAAAGTTTAAGGAGAAGAGTTATTGCCTGGTTTTTCTCCAGCTTCGCTGGGACGTAAACAGAGAAGACTGAGTTCAAATGATAAAAAGAATTTTAATTAAACAGTTGCATCCATTGATCTTGGGAAATCAAACCCAGGAATGAGCAATGATGAGTTTCTGCCATTTCTTTTGTTTTCTTCTTGAGGCAGAGTCTCACTCTGTTGCCCTGAGTAGAGTGCAATGGTGTCGAAGCTCATAGCAACCTCAAACTCTCGGACTCAAGTGATCCTTTTGCCTCAGCTTCCCACGTAGCCTGGTGCCTGCCACAATGTCTGGTAGTTTTTCTATTTTTAATAGAGATTGGGTCTCACTCCTGAGCTCAGGCAATCCACCCACCTTGGCTTCCCAGAGTGCGCTAGGATTATACATGTGAGCCCCCACCCCACTCCCAGCGCCCCACCTGGGTTTCTGTGGATTCTGGATTCCTAGGGAACAGTCAGAAGAATACACAATTATCTCCTCCGGAAGACTTGGCTATGGGCTTCTCACCTGAGTAGGTGGAAGCCTTTAGTTAATCGTAATGACAACACTGCGCTGGCAGCCCATTACCTCAGTCCTAAACAATTTTCCCACTGGCCTCAAACAATTTTCCCACCAGTACTCCTGCAGTGAGTCTCACATTAGCCATCCCTTCTGGGAGAAGGCATTCAAAGTCTCAATTAAGATGTAAATGTATCTGATCGGGTGAGCTTTTTGCTATTATCAACTGTTAACACCTCATCTTCTTAAGTCACCTATCCGGGACCCTTAGGAAATGAATTAAACAAGGAAATTTCCATGATAAAGAAGGAGTAAATCTGGGACCTGAGAAAATCCAAATTACTTAAGCCTTTCGAAGGTGGAGACGGAACTGGAGAAACTCCAGAATTCCGGGGGGCGGGGGTAGGGGATGGGTTGACGCTGTTAGTAACCTGAGGGGTCCTCTGGAGAGAATAATGAAATTTGGGCTTCTCAGTCATCTCGACTTGCTCCTCTCTCTCCCCTTTTCCCTCTCTCCCCTCTTTTCCCTTTCTCCCTCTCCTCCCTTCTCTCTCCTTCTCTCTCCATCTCTCTCATCCTTCAGAAATTCTTTCTGCACTCATCCCCAGGCACTACACCTAGGTTCTGAACATGCCTTGAACACATTTAGTTCCATGCAGTTTCCCAAAGGGGAATGCTGAGAATTTGTGTACTGCACAGAATTAAATTGATTATTCACCTCCTTTTGTTCACCAGCACCAGCTCTGGAGCAAAGAGCACCTGGCAGAGACTCACCTGCACCAAGAGTAGCAGCAATGACTTTGACCGGCAGCACCTCAGGCCCCTGTGATTCTCAGCATATGGGAACTCACCCTTTAACTGCCAGAACTACGTGCAATTCACTTTGTTTGATTTACATTGTTATAGTTTATAACATTTAAATTTTAGCCCAAATAGTCTGGGTTGTTTTCTGTCCATTAGAGGATGGGATTTGGGAATCTTTCCACTGTCTCCTAAGTATTTGTGTGCAATTAATTTGTAAGCCTGTATAGTGACAGTTGCTACCTCCTCTGATACAGGAGGCAACTTTAAAAAAAAAAGTAAAAAACAAAAACCGAAGTTGCCTATAGATATGTTAAATCAGAAAGCTCAACTACTCACTAGCCATTTAATTTTATATTTATTTTTTCCAAACTAACATTTAATGCAATAGCCTTGTGCTTTACTAAGTATTAGAACACAACAGTCTGAATGATATATAGCAAGCTAGAAAGGATTAGCTGCAGACATTGCCAACTGAAATTTTTGTTCTCTAATCCGTAATTGTTACAATTTGTTCATTCTCTGCAGATTTTTACTGAGTGCCTACTTTGCACAGGCGTGGTGCTAGGCATAGAGCAACCAGTGTAAACAAAATCACGGCCAAGTCCAGCTCTCCTTTCCTCCACCCACACTTTTCACCGAGCTTGAATAAAACCAGACCCTGGAGAAAAACAGGCTGTTTTCTAAAGATGTAAAGTGTTCTATTGGAAACTCATAGCTGAATTTCCCCCGGGAAGGGTGATATCAGAGGGCAGTTGCATTCCAACACTGCTGCGAAGGTGATGTACGAATCTGCTTGAAATGCAGACTTGGGGGATCTGCCTTTGCTCCCTCTAGCCACAGTCAAAGATCAGTTTTAAAGAATGAGTTGCAACTCAGGTCTCGAGGACAACTGTCATGGATCCTCCCTACAAGTACAGAGAAGCCAGAACGATACTCCAGGGCACGACACATGGGTTTGCTGTCTCCATTGGCTTCAGACAAAGCATCTCTCCAGCAAACAGATGTTCCCTGTGGATCAAAAGGCAGCTGAACCCATGGTGGGGGGTGGGGGGACTATGAGATCATTGCTCTCCCACTGGAAGTCAAAAAGCCTCTCGTGCAAGTGCATGGCTCTGGGCTCCAGACAGCTCTGGTAACCTCAAACCTAGAGGTTCTGGGCCTCCCTGTTCTGGCCACATATACTGAGTGACTCATCCCCCAGTGCACTGCTTACCTGTCCGGATACAGCCTAGGAGACCTGTGTCCATCTCCACTCAGCTTGGTTTTCCCCTTTCTCAGTGGCACTGGTCTCCTACGTGTTGATTGAAGGACTGAGAAACTACCTCTCTGAGTCTCTGCTGGCATTGTCCTGGGTGCCCTGGGCACTTTAAGGTTATATTTACACCATCTGTGATGGCCCTCCTCCCAGGGGGTCAAGCTGGGAACTAGAACTAGTTAGGGTACTTCCTCCCCATTTCCCTGACTCCTTCATTCCGGCTCATTCCTGCCTATTTACCACATTTTGCAAGCCAAATTGCTCCCTCCCTCCTGCCTGCCACCCTTGCTGATATATATATATATATTCTGAGTCTCCCATGAGATTATACATTCACTGAGTGCTAGGACCTTGTCTTAATCAGCCTTGACACTCCAGTGAAATGTAGTGGCAACTGGGTGTGGTCCCAGCTGCTCTGGAGACTGAGGGAGGAATATTACTAAAGCCTAAGGATTTGAGGCCAACCTGGGCAACACAGCACGATCAGAAAGGACGGAAGGACGGACGGAAGGAAGGAAAGAAAGGAAGGCAGGCTCAAAAAATGTTCGATAAACAAGTGACCATATCTAGTAGTATAACTGACTTTTCAAAATAGAGAAGCTAAACACTGCATCAGTTTCAACCCCAAATTTCTCCCCTCCTTCCCATGCTGGCAATGTGTATGATATGACACAGATTTATATGCAATCGCCTACCTCTAAAAACATGCAAAGTCATATGATGCTCTTTTCTGATACAAAATATCTTCTTAAAATTGTAGTATGATTTTTAAAATAGATTGAAACAAAATTCAAAAGGACTTGAAGAAGATAGCAATTGATTTCTCCACAGGTTGTTGGCACCACCCTAAATGATATTAGGTGCCTAACAACCCTCTTAAAATCCAGATTCCAACGCCAACGTCAATAGATACTCTGTTCCTCATTTCTTGTACTTTTCTAGCCAGAGATTATTATCCACACTAATAATTTGCGTATTATTTACTTACCATACCTCAGTATTATAATATTCAATATCAATTACATGGGTACGAATCATATAAGTTTTACATTATAATTTTATTTATTTATTTATTGCAGTTTTTGGCTGGGGCTGGGTTTGAATCCGCCACCTCCGGCATATGGGGCTGGCACCCTACTCCTTTGAGCCACAGGCGCTGCCCTATTATTATTTTTTTGAGACAGAGTCTCACTATATTGCCCTGGGTAGAGTGCTGTAGTGTCACAGCTCACAGCAACCTCAAACTCTTAGGCTAAAGCGATTCTCCTACCTCAGCCTCCCAAGTAGCTGGGACTACAGATGCCTGCCACAATGCCTGGCTATTTTTTATGTTGTTGTAGTTGTCATTGTTGTTTGGCAGGCCCAGGCCAGGTTCAAATCCACCAACCCTGATGTTTGTGACTGGTGCCCTAGCCGCTGAGCTACAGGTGCTGAGCCCAGGTTGTTTTTTTTATTTTTATTTTTTTGCAGTTTCTGGCCAGGGCTGGGTTTGAACCCACCACCTCTGTCATATGGGGCCTGTGCCCTACCCCTTTGAGCCACAGGTGCCACCCAGTGTCATTATTCTAATACATATTATGCATTTACTTAGAGCATTGGTCTCTCTGAAATGAACTGCTCTCCGTGTGCTAAAGAAGTAGTAGTCTTGGATCCCAAATTCAAAATGAATTATAGAAAAACTGTATTAGATATTTATTATGCATAACAACACACACATCAAAACCAAAGTAAATTTTATAGTAAAATTTCATCTTATTAATGAAACCAGGCTGGGTGAGGTGGCTCGTGCCTATGATCCTAGCACTTTGGGAAGCCAAGATGGAAGGATCTCTTGGGCTGAGGAGTTTGAGGCCATCCTGAGCAAGAACAAGATCCTGTCTCTCAGAATTAGAAAAACCATCTGGTTGTGGACATCTGTAATTGCTGCTACTCAGGAGGCTGAGCCTAGAAGTTTGAGGTTGCGGCTTGGCGCCTGTGGCTCAATCGGCCAAGGTGCCAGCCACGTACACCTAAGGTGGCAGTTTGAATCCCCAACCTGGGCCCGCCAAACAACAATGATGGCTGCAACCAAAAAATGGCCAGGAGTTGTGGCGGGCACCTGTGGTCCCAGCTACTTGGGAGGCGAAGACAGGAGACTCGCTTGAGCCTAGGAGTTGGAGGTTGCTATGACCTGTGATGCCATGGCACTCTGCCCAAGAGGATAGCTTGAGGCTCCATCTCAAAAAAAAAAAAAAAAAAAGAAGAAGTTTGAAGTTGCTATGAGCTAGGCTGAGACCATGGCACTCTAGCCCAGGTGACAGAGAGAGACCCTGTCACAGAAAAAAAAAAGAGAGAGAAAGAGAGAGAGAAATACCTTATGCGGCTATTTTATAACTGCCTGTGACTATTTAGCTCGTTTTCATTTTGGCAATATTGGACTCAGGTATCCCTCCATGCTTTCGTAATCATCAGCATGTGCTGTTCATATTTTGGCGAGGTCAGAAAGAATTTATGGTTTCGAATCTTTCCTGCAATGCCTGCATGTGAATGGGTAGGCTGATCAGATCCCACAGGTGGAAATGATTAGGAAACTGATACAGAGAAAATGAGCAATGTAATATTTTTCCTGCTGTCCTAAAATCATCTTAAAAATAAATTATAAAGCAGTTACTACAGAGACAATGAGATCAGTTAGACATCTTTCATCTCCTCAATACACGTGGGTCAGTTCTGATTTGTGCTTAAACGAAAAGCTGTATCATATGACTGTGTTTTCCATTTTCGCAGAATAAATGTCAGAAAAATATTGCATTAAATAGCAGGGAGGTGTGGTCCAAAGGTGATGCAGAGTGAATACCTCCCTGGCCACCTGGGGGCTGGGTGATTTTCCTAGACCTCTTTTTTTTTTTTTTTTTTTCAGTTTTTGGCCAGGGCTGGGTTTGAACCAGCCACCTAGGGCATAAGGGGGCCAGCACCCTACTCCTTTGAGCCACAGGTACCGCCTTCCTAGACCTCGTAACCTCCTGCTTCTTGCCGGAAGCTGTGTAGGAGCCGGCTGTTCACCAATGAAATAAGGAGCACATAAATGCAAGAGAAAATTTGTGTTCCCTTCTAACTCTTGTGTTTTCTGTCAATAGTTCCCATTACTAGGTACTGAGGTCATATGCAATAGATATTGCACCACATAAAACTCAAATTCATAGTGTTTTGTTTGACAATCTGTGTTTATGGAATGCCTACTGTATGCCCTGCATTAAACTCAAAGGATGTTTAATAAAATTCTAGTTAAGAAGTGCCCTGCCCAATAGTATTAGTGGTTGTTAATGGATATAAAAGTAGAACACATTGTTCTACAATATTTTCTTCTTCTTTTCTTTTGAGACAAGAGTCTTTGTCATCCTGAAAAGTTCTGTGGCATCACATCTCACAGCAACCTCAAAAGTGATCCTTTTCCCTCAGCCTCCTGAGTCGCTGGGACTACAGGCACCCTCCACAATGACTGGCTGTTTTTCGAGTTGGGGTCTCACTCTTGCTCAGGCTGGTCTCTAACTCTTGAGCTCAAGCAATCCACCTGACTTGGCCTCCCAGAGTGCTGGGATTATAGGTGTGAGCCACTGTGCCGGCCTCTACAATATTTTCTTAAAGAAACAAAAAAGTAAAACACAAAAAATCTGTATTTTCTAGGAACATATAATTAGAA
This sequence comes from Galagoides demidoff, assembly GCA_963574575.1. Classification (NCBI taxonomy): domain Eukaryota; kingdom Metazoa; phylum Chordata; class Mammalia; order Primates; family Galagidae; genus Galagoides; species Galagoides demidoff. Next base: position 15,323 of record CAUYQV010117410.1, read on the forward strand.
TGTTGATCAGGTATATGCAAGATAAAAATTTCCATAAAATTGCTCTAGTTCCTTTTTTCCTTCTCTTTTTCCCGATTTATTGGGGTTTTTAATGCACTCTTCAAAGCACTATAAGATATGATAATCAAATGACCTGATTTTGCCTTACAAGGTTCAAGACAGATACCAGAGTAGATTCTACTCTTGACCATCTGCACCACCCTCTTCTTCTTTTCCTGTGGGACCAGCAATCCTGCTTTAGAAGTCAAAGTATTGGCACAGCTTAGGGGTGAAAGGCAGGACCCTGGGGTTGAGAACACCCAGCCTCTGACCATTGACAAGCTTAAAACCTTGGGCAAGACTCTTAAGCCCTCTCAGCTTTAATATTCTCATCTGGAGAGGAGGATAATAATAGTACCTAATCCTCATGGGGCTGCAGGACAAGACTTAAAGGAAACTGAGTGATTATGATTGTCGTTACTGTTATCCCAGCTCAGCAGCCCTGAGCAAGCAAGCGCCTTTGAGTCTGTGAGCAGATCCCTCGGAGAGTAGCTACACTGAGGTTGCACATGCCCACCCCTTCCCATCTGTCTTTCCCACGGCACAGTGGCGATCCTTCTCCGGCTCTCCTGACATTCATCTGGCACTAGCTGTTCCCCACCTGGTATTTCCAATTATTTTTGTCAAACTCATGTGTGTCTCTGTACTGATTCTACACTGCGGGAAGGCACAAATAACGCCTAGAGGGCCGGGTATGGTAGCTCACGCCTGTAATCTCAGCACCCCAGGAGGCTGACGTGGAAGGGTCCTTTGAGGTCAGGAGTTTGAGACCAGCCTGAGCACAAGTAAGATCCCTGTCTCTACTAAAACTAGAAAAAAATTGAGGGGCTCTTCTACAAATGGAACTTGAACCTGGAAGTGAGAACAATGTAACCTAAAAATTGCACCCTCATATTAATTTGAAAAAATTTAAAACAACTCAAAAATAAAATACAACAAAAACAAAACAAAAGATAAAAGGAAAAAGAAAAAAATTAGCAGGGTGTCATGGTGAGTGCCTGTAGTCCCAGCTTCTCCAGAGACTGTAGCCAGAAGACCACCTGAACCCAGGAGTTTGAGGTTGCTGTGAGCGTGGCTGATGCCACAGTATTCTAATCTGGGTGACAGAGATACTGTCTGCAAAAGAAAAACTGTGTAGGGAGTCCTGGTCTCCCCAGCACCTTGTCTTATGTACTGTGCCTACTACAAATTTAATCGCTAACTATCAGAAATAATTGATGTTTATCTATTTTACATGTTCTTTTTCAATTACGTTCCTACCCAACATATCAGTGAAATAAAGTAACTTACTTCCTTGATCAAGTCAAATCCATTTGCAGAAGAAAGCTGGGCATAGCTCAACAAATGATATTTAATATACCCTCAGTATACATGGACTGGCCTCATATAATCTCAGGAAAAATAAGATTAAAGTTTCTTTCTCCCTTCAAACACTAAACAACTGTTTTGGTGTTCAGCAATTTTTTCCTGGCATGCCTGTGAATTTCCCTTGTTTACTCCCATTCTCTCCTAAGATGCTCTCTGAGTATGTTAGTAGTTACAAGAGTTTAAAGATTCTTCTTATTTGTGTCTTGAAAATTCTATCTTTACAAAAGTCCTTGTAAGAATGTAATAAGGCATACCAGATATAGACAATTCTGAAACACTTAATCAAAGGGAGCAGTGTTTGTTGTTTGGGGCTGATTTCCTGGGAATTTCTTATAGCACAAAGCGTGATGATAAAGTCTTCTCCCTCTCCACCTGTCATCATAGGTTTCCTAAGCGTTAGTGGGGTTGAGGACTTCAAGTGCAGGTGCAGAGGTGGTTCTAAGGCCGCAATGGTTCATTTATACTCCCCAACCCCCCAAAACACACACCTACAAGCAATGTTGGTTCAGTGCAAATGGAACTGGCCTTCTCCTAGGCCATATGTCCCTAAAATAGGCAAACAGCTTAGCCCCAGGCTGGTCACAGGTGTGGTTAGTGTAGGTGGGTGTCTATGTGCCACTTTTAGGAACCTGAGGGAGGTCTCCCTGCCCTTAGGTCACTTCTCCATAATGCCTGAATTCCTTTACTTTGACAAAATTCGACATTCCATCAAAGATGATCAAACCTGTTAGGTTAATAAGAAAATGACTTGCAAGCACTGAGAGGTTGTTTGAAGTATACAAGTGGTTTTAATTGTCACAGTGCCTGGAAACCCTCTGCTGGCATTCCCTGGGGCCATCCTTCCTCCTCTGCTTCAGCTTCATCCAGCCAAGTGAAACGTTTAATTGCTTCAGCATTGGGAGGTGGGGAGCTGAGCAGGCTAAAATGCCCAAGTGAATACAACAGGAAATTAAAGAAGAGAATGAAAATAGTAAAAACTAGATAAGTGTTGCTGAGGGATGCCAGGAGTTACCAGGGCACTACAGATCACATTTAATCCTTCAAAGTGCCTTTGTCTACTGATATGATCTTTACTCACCTAAGATGTTTCTGGACTGTGCTGCCATTGTGTTTATAATTTCATTTGGATCTCAGTATAAAACTGTAAGTTAGACAGACTGTGCACTGCTGTTACCACAATTGATTGCTTGAGGGGTACACAAATGATTGGAGTCTTCTTTTATTTATTTATTTTTGTTCTGAGACAGGAGTCTCACCCTGTCTTGCTGTATAGTGTGCTGGGGCGTTGTAGCTCACAGCAACCTCAAACTGCTGGGCTCAAGCGATCCTCTTGCCTCAGCCTCCCAATTAGCTGTGACTATAGACACCCCCTCCCAAAACAACTGGCTAGTTTTTATATTTTTAGAAGAGATGGGGTCTCACTCTTGCTCAGGCTGGTCTCAAACTCCTGAACTTAGGTGATCCATCTGCTTCAGCTTCCCAGAGTGCTAGGATTACAGGAGCCTGAAGCCCGCTTTTAAAAAGAAACCATTATGGGAGGAGTGGCTAGTTATCTTTCCTTACCAATGTCAATTTTTCCTGATGGTCCAGCATTTCAACCCAGCCATCTGAGAAAGACTGAGAGGAGTGGAATTGTCTTGGGAAGTGGAGGGTGAAGAAAGATGTGGCCACTGTGACTCAGTGAGCAGCATGGATGTAGCTGGATGTGAGTGGTGGGGCCAGGGAGAAGGAGGACAAGTGGATGGCCAGAGACCAAGGTCATAGTGGCAGAACTGTGGCATCATGGGACTAATGAATTGTTCCATGGATTGCTTACTTGACTTCTTTGCCAAAGGCTATTCCTTACATCAAAACAAAAGACTTAAATAATACACTTTGGGGGGCGGGGATTAGATCTCATTTACTCCTCAAGTGTTTATTGATTATTTACTATGGCCAAGGACTGTGCCACATGCAGTAGATATAATAGAAAGATAAAAAATACACCTCTCTGCCCCACCCACACCACTTCAGCTCAAAGATATCCACTGTCCTAACTTCTAACATCTCAGATTAAGTTGTACCTGTTCTTTAGTAATATATCTGACAGAAATGGTTAAAATTATGCAAAAGGACTTAGCCACAATTATGCTTATTGTAGCATTTTTAAAATAATAGGGAAGCAGGAAGCAGCAGAGATGCCTGGGAGTGGACCTGCCAGAATATACCACGCTCACACTTCACTAATGGAGCACACACAGCCGTGCAGAGGAAACGCTTGGCGCAGTGGAGGGGCAGCAGGTGCCTTACACGGAAAAGGTTTACATGGGTATGCGTTCCGTGGTTGTAAAGATATATAACCTACATATTTCTGTGTCTCCCAAGTCTTCTGCTATAGGATTGAGTTATTTTTGTAATCAGAAAATATCATTTTTTTAAAAATGAGAGGAAGAGGTCCAAGGAAACAGTTTTACTCCGAGTCTGAAGCTACAATGAAGAAGGAAGCCCCTGTTGTTCTTGATCATTGCTGAGGCTGGTGCAGAATCAAGACAAGTTCAAGTTGAAACGGGAGAGTTTTCAATTAGAAAGAAAAAGAGAACAGAACTGGGGGGCTGGAGGGAGAAAGAGTTCCCAGTCTGCTGAGGGGCTTCCTCTTCTGTGTTTGAAACCTCTCATGCCTCAAACTTTACCCACTGACTGTCATACTGAACTCAGCAAAAATAAACAACAACGGGCTCATCTCCTTTCCTACCATTTGAAACTGACCTATGTTCTTATTGCCTTATAGATCAGATAGCATGATGAGATTAGGAGCTGGTGTTCTCACCAGAAAGGCATTGGTGTTCAGACAAACAGCCCTTGCCCTCCTCAGTCCAAGCCTGAGAGTCCGAGTCTCCACTCTCTCGGGAATGCCTGACCCTGTCTTACACACTGGCCACTTCTCTCACTGTCTTCAGAGGTAAAGTGATGACCTGTCACAGCCTTCAATTGAGTGGAAATACTGTAGCAAGAACCGCAGAGCACTGCCCAGTGTTCTTTTTTTTTTTTTTAAGCTTTTACCCCTTTTCTTTTTTTTGAGACAGAACCTCAGTAGAGTGCTATGGCATCACAGCTCACAGCAACCTCAAACTCTTGGGTTTAAGCGATTCTCTTGCCTCAGCCTCCCAAGTAGCTGGGACTACAGGCACCCACCACAGCGCCTGGCTATTATCTTTGTTGCAGTTGTCATTGTTGATTTTAGCTGGCCTGGGCTGGATTCAAACCCGCCAGCCTTGGTGTATGTGGCCGACGCCCTACCCACAGAGCTATGGGTGCCGCCTTTTACCCCTTTTCTAATGCAGTGCCTTTCCTTAGATACTCCCAGGCTTCATCCTTTAGTGAATCAGCAGAACCCAAGAGAAGGAGACACCCAGGTGTGAAACCGGGGCCACCAAGCCAATCAATATGCATCCATTCTGAAGCATCCAAATGGGCACACAGTCCTACCACGGATGCTGCTTTTATGCAAAGTCTTTATCTGCAAACATTGTTATTTCATCGGTGATGGGTTTTGATAGTCCATTAGGGGACTCTGCCAACTTTGTTTCCCACAGCTTCAGAGCCAGTCTTTTCTTTTTTTTTTTTTTTT
>CAUYQV010117414.1:0-11438 GCA_963574575.1 Galagoides demidoff
CTTTCTTTATTAGCTTCTTTCTGACTGTCTTTTTGCTGTATCATTTCATTAGCCTTTCCATGAATATCACTTTTTTCTTCTACATAAGTAGTACGATATGATGTTATACAAATCTATTTCCTTTCTGTTTATCGTTAATTCTGTATTAGCTCCGTTTATATCCTGAATTAGTGTTCTATGCTCTGAAACCTTTATTTTCATAAAACTATTATTTTATCACCTCTTGTTTTAAAGCTCTTAGTTTTTCAATCCATTTTACGTGGTTTATAGCTCCAAGAATCTGGAAAAGAATTTCCCTCTGTTCAGTTTATTTTTCTTCTTTCATCAATTGTCCTTGTTCCCATGTCAGTTTTGCATGTCTTGTTTTCTAATCCCAATCTCACAGCAGACTTTCATGATGTTTTTCATCATATTTATGTGTGCCTTGCTCTGCATCCACCTTTTTTTTTCCTGTATCTAGTGTGGCTGGTGACACGTCCAGCTGGAGTTGGGCTCGGACTCCTCCATTTTTCAGTGGAGTTGAGGGAAGGTGATATTGCAGGAGATGCGTTGAGGCAGGTCTTCTGGATGTGGGTGATCCTTCTTTGCATCTGGTGACAACATGCATTAAGGGCATTACCTGGTTAATCTACCTTAATATCCCCAAAGGTAATTGTCATCTAAAGGAAGACCTGGTGCTGCCACCATGTACTAGTTGTTGCCATGGTAGCGATGGGGTCTTGAAACATGGTTCACCCCTCCTTGCAGACCCCATGGCGCATGGTCACCTGGTTGGTTCTTCTGGGCCCCCTCCTGGGGCTTCCACTGCCTCTAGCTTCGAAGCCCGGAGGTTCTGGCCCACAAGGGCTGCTCCCTCTCCTGCGGCTATACTTCCTGCTCTTCCTTGTGCAATTCAGACATTCACTTTGCTGTTCACATCATTTTCTCTGTTTTGTGATTTTTAGGAATCCTTTGTAATTTATGGTCCACAAAACCACCCTTTGGTTTTCACAGAAAGTCATGTATATTTTTAGCTATCTTTTCTATTATTTTAGAGTTAGGCCAGCAAAAAGAAACATTCCAATAGTCTGAATTCAAGCTGAAGATCAGCTTACTTTCAACTTACTAAGAAAGGTATTAAGGTATAAGTGCCTTGCTGTGAGTTCCCGAAGGGCCTCCAGTTGGGTTCTGTCTTCTTCAGGTCTTCTCTTATCCAGCTAAAAAGAAGAGATATAATACTGAAATTTCTACAAATGAATGTATACAGCTAATAATGTTTTCAGTGAGCACTTTTCCTGGCAGCTACTTTCCAAGTGCTTTGAGCATTCCTTAAATGATATCTTCAGAGGTACAAAATTTCTTGAGTTCAGTGACAGACTACACAAGTACTATTTGGTTGGTTATAACATTCAGTAGCATCTTTTATCTTATAAAAGAAATGAGAAAGAAAAGGGAAAAGGAGAGGTTTTGAGGGAAGGAGAGAGAAGAGGAGGTAGGGAAGGAGGAGGAAGAGGAAAACAAATAGTCATAAATAAATGATATCATTTATAAAGAAACATGAGGTAATTTCTTAGTATAAGGAGTTATGGTCTAAGCAGGTTCCCAGTGACCAGGTGAGGGCCCCGCTTTTTCCTCTCTTTCTTATATACTCATTACAGATTCAGGGTTTGGGGGTAGAGAGGTTTTGGGGTGATTTGACTAAATATAAATTTTTCTCTCTGTGCCTGATTACTAAAGTTTTTGATCTTGTCCACATATTGATAAAGTGTTCTGGTTCAAGTTAGGATGAGATGAAATGCAATTCTATCATAGCGTTAAATGAGATAATGTTGTAGAACTCAACAACAAAGAAAGTTGGAAGCACTGGCCATTATGGGAAGGGTGGCTGGTCACAAAGAAGAAGGGAAGAATATGGCTCATCATTGAACCTGGATTTCTAGCTTGTCATGCTTGAAAGATAGAAGAAATGATAATACTTTCATTACACGGTTCTGAAACTATTAAGTGAATTTATGCATGTAGAAGGATTTTGTACAATAAAGGTGGTAAATAAGGGAATTAGTAAATAAAAATATTCAGTACTTATAACCACAGAGTGTTTTTATATAGTTAAAATACATTATACCTATGAATTGTCCCTTGAAGAAATCAAAGTGCAAAAGTAATACTGTTTGCCTTTTTTTCCTCAGGGGATCATGGACATTGAAGCATATTTTGAAAGAATTGGTTATAAGAACTCTAGGAAGAAATTGGACTTGGAAACATTAACTAACATTCTTCAGCACCAGATCCGAGCCATTCCCTTTGAGAACCTTAACATACATTGTGGGGAACCCATGGAGTTGGGCTTACAGGCCATTTTTGATCAAATTGTGAGAAGGAACCGTGGAGGGTGGTGTCTGCAGGTCAATCATCTTCTGTATTGGGCTCTGAGCACAATGGGTTTTGAGACCACGATATTGGGAGGGTATGTTTACAACACCCCAGCCAAAAAATATAGCAGTGGCATGATTCACCTTCTACTGCAGGTGACCATTGATGGTAGGAAATACATTGCTGATGCTGGGTTTGGACGCTCCTATCAGATGTGGGAGCCTCTGGAGTTAATTTCTGGGCAGGATCAGCTTCAGGTACCTTGTGTTTTCCGTTTGACAGAAGAGGATGGAATCTGGCATCTGGACCAGATCAGGAGAGAGCAGTATGTCCCCAATGAAGACTTTCTTAATTCTGATCTCCTGGAAAAGAATACATACCGAAAAATCTACTCCTTTACTCTTGAACCTCGAACAATTGAAGATTTTGAGTCTATGAATATTTACTTACAAGAATCTCCATCATCTGTGTTTACAAGCAAATCATTTTGTTCCTTGCAGACCCCCGAAGGAGTCCACTGTTTAGTGGGCTTCACCCTCACCTATAGAAGATTCAATTATAAGGACAATGTAGATCTAGTAGAGTTTAAGACTCTGGATGAGGAAAAAATAGAAGAAGTGCTGAAAAATATATTTCATATTTCTTTGGAGAGAAAACTTGTGCCCAAACACGGTGATCGATTTTTTACTATTTAAGATGCAAAACAAACCTATTTATTAACCAGTGCACCAGTTATCAACTGATGACCTATCATATTTTCTCTAAACCCCTACAGTTTTTTGAAGGAAATTCTAGACATGAAATCATTTCACCCACAAAAAATGCCAACACATCTAATTAAATAGCTTTTTATAGAAAAATAACCACACACATTTTCAAATGAATAATAGTAAAGGTATTGTAAGGTTAGTCTATGGTAATCTTGGGAACCATAGTGGTTTATGCTAGAGAAGTTTGAATAATGGGTTATTTTTTAATTGAGAGGAGATTTTTAGTAGTGATAGGTAAATATTGTGGACAAACTTACTGTCTATAAAGCATATTAAATCATTATTGGCTAATACAATGCAAATAAAACTTTTTGTTTGGAAGACATAGGCTATGATGGGATTAGGTGATACTCTTCAATGGAATCATCCTCTCATTGTCTTTTTTGTCTCCTGCTTATATTCTTTTACTTCATTCTGGACTTTCCCATAAAAGAAAAGAACATAAACTTATTTTGTAAATCTGAGTTGAAATCTTGTGGACACTTTACAAATCTATGTCTCTGATTCCCTTGAGTTAAAAGAGAGATGATACTTAAGCGTATTCAGTGCCAAAACTCTAAACAACTATTTACTATACAGATGAGTAAGTGATGTCAGTCACGTTTTTGGTACTGAGTCAGCATTTAATGAAAGTTCTCCTTCTATCTTCTTTTATTTTTCTCTAAGACCAGTCTGAGCAACATAGTGAGATGCCCAGCTCTGAAAGGAAAAGCTGGGCATGGTGGCACGCTTGTAGTCCCCACTACTGGGGAGGCTGAGGTAGGAGGATCATTCTAGCCCAAGAGTGAGAGGTTGCAGTGAGCTATGAGGATGCCACTGCACTCTAGCCTGGGCAATCGAGCAAGACACTGAAAAATAAACAAAATTGTCATTCTTTCAGATGACATGACCTTATATTTAGAAAAGCCTAAAGAATTCACCAAAACAGAACTAAGAAAGCTGCAGGATGTAAATCCCACATACCCAAATAAGCATTTCTATATTTCAACAGTGAATAATCTGGAAAAGATACCGAGAAAGTAATTAAAAGATCTAAAGAGAGATATAGGCTACAATACAATAACAGTAGGGGATTTCAATATACCACTTTCAGTAATGGAAAATGCAGATAATCTAGACAGAAAACAAGAAAAGTACACTTTAGACAAAATGGAGCTAACAGATATTTATAGAACTTTCCATCCAACATCAATAGAGTACATAGCTCTCAAACACCCATGGAACATTCTCCAGTTTAGATCTTATATTAGGCAACAAGTCCTAAGAAATTTAAAGTCTTAGGAATTTTCTGGCCAAGTGTTATGAAACTAGAAATCAATAACAGAAAGAATTTCAGAAAATTCACAAACACAAAATTTAACTACAGTCTCCTGAACAACCAATGTGCCAGTGAAGACAGTAAAGAGTAAGTTAGAAAAAAAATTCCTGAGACAAAAATTGGAACACAGTATACCCATATTCCGGGATGCTGCAAAAGAAGTTCAAAGGGGAAAGTTTAGAGCAATTAATGTCTACATCAAAAAGGAAGAAAGAGGCTTGACGCCCATAGCTCAGTGAGTAGGGCACTGGTCACATACACCAAGGCTGGTAGGTTCAAACCCAGCCAGGGCCTGCTAGAACAACAATGACAACTGCAACCAAAAAAATAGTTGGGCATTGGGGCGGGTGCCTGTAGTCCCAGCTACATGGGAGGCTGCAGTAAGAGAATTGCTTAAGCCCAAGAGTTTGAGGTTGCTGTGAGCTGTGACTCCAGGGCATTCTACTGAGGGCAACATAGTAAGACTCTGTCTTTAAAAAAAAAAAGAATAGAGAGAGAAAGAAAAAGAAAAGAAAGATCTCAAGTGATTTAGCATTATACCTAAACAAAAGAAAGACGAGCAAACTAAGCCTGCTGTTAGCAGAAGGAAAGAAATATTAAAGATAGAGGAGAAATAAATGAAATAGGGATTAGGAAAATTATGCAAACGATCAAGAAAACTGAGAGTTGGTTTTGAAAAGATAAAATTGACAAATCTTTAGTTAGACTAAGGAAAAGAGAGAAGATTCAAGAAAATAAAACTAGAAATGAAAGGAGACATTACAAATGATACCACAGAAATGCAAAGGATCATAAGAAATTATTATGAACAATTACATGGCCAAAAAAAAGATGGATAAAGTAGAAGACACAAATTCTCAGACACATGCAACCAACCCAGACTAAATTGTGAGAAAATAAAAAACCTGAACAGACAAATAGTAAAGAGATCAAATCAATAATAAACAGATCCCCATCAAAGAAAAGCCAGGACATGATGGCTTCATTGCTAAATTCTACTAAATACTTACAGAAGGATTAATACCAATCCTTTACAAACTCTTCAAAAGATTAAAAAAAAAAATACTTCTATGCTCTTCTTATAAGGCAAGTATTACCCTGATGCCAAAGCTAGATGAGGATGTTATACACACACACACACACACACACACACACACACACACAGAGACACACCTATAGGCTAATATTTTTGATAAGCATAGATGAAAAAATCCTGAACACAATGTTAGGAAACTGAAGTCCACAGGACATTAAAAGGATTGTTCACTATGATGAATTTCTCTTTGGGATGCAAGAATAGTTCAACTTACACATAGTAAATATGATGCATTAGCAGAACAAAGAACAAAAGCCATATCATCACCTTACTAGACCCAGAAAAAGCATTAGCAAAAGTCAATATCCTTTCATGATAAAAAACTGCTCAACGAATTATAGATAGATGGTAGATACCTCAGTCAACACAATAAAGGTGATACATGAGAACCTCTCAACCAGCATTATATACTCAAATTGAAATCCTCTGTGACCTGGAAAAAGACAAGAATGTCCACTCTCACTACTTCTGTTCAGCATATCATTGGAAGTCCTAGGTGCAAAAATTAGAATAGAGAAAGAAAGAAAAAGGAACGCAAATCAAAAGAGAACTAAAATTCTTCCTGCTTGAAGTTACATTTTCAAAATCCCAAGGAAACTGCTAAAAAAATCATCAGATCTAATAAACTAATAAAGTTGCAAGATACAAAAACAACACACCAAAATACATTAACAATTAACTTTCCGGAAAAAAAATTGAGAGAACAATCTCATTTATCATAGCTACAAAAAAATGCTTAGGAATAAATTTAACCAACGAATTGAAAACCTATACATTGAAAACCATAAAATGTTAAAGTAAGAAATTCAAGAAGACACAAATAAATGGAAGGATACTCTGTATTCATGGATTGGAAGAAGTATATTGTTAAAATGTTCATATCAGGCCAGGTGCAGTGGCTCACACCTGTAATCCTAGCACTCTGGGAGGCTGAGGCAGGTAGATTGCTTGAGCTCAGGAATTCCAGACCAGCCTGAAAACAGCAAGATCTATCTCTACTAAAAATAGAAAAACTATCCAGGTATAGTGGCTCATACCTATATTCTAGCTATTGGGGAGGCTGAGGTGAGAGGATTGGTCTAGCCCAGGAGTTTGAGGTGGCTGTGAGCTATGATGCCATGGCACTTTACCCAGGGTGACAGAGTGAGACTCTGTCTCAAAAAAATTCTTTTTCACATTCCCTAATGCAATCTACAGATTTATTATTATTATTATTTGGGTTTTTTTGCAGTTTTTGGCCAGAGCTGGGTTCGAGCCCACCACCTCCAGCATATGGAGCCCTGGCGCCCTACTCCTTTGAGCCACAGGCACTACCCCACAATCTACAGATTTAATGTAATCCCTATCAAAAGTCCAATGTCATTTTTCAAAGAAATAGAAAAAATAATCATAACATTTATATGAAACCACCAAAAACCTTTAACAGTCAAGGCAATCACAAACAGAAAGAACAAAGCTGAAGGCATCTTACTACCTGGTTTCAAAGTATACTACAAAGTAATATTAATTAAAACAGCATGGTACTAATATAAAAAATTAGATGTACTGGCCAATAGAACAAAAGAGAAAGTCCCAAAATGAACCTTCATATGTGTTGTCAATTGATTTTCAACAAAGGTGCCAAGAATACATAATGAGACCAGACACTCTCTTCAATAAATAGTGCTGGAAAATCAGTTATGAATATGCAGAAGAACAACATAAGACCCTTATCTCACACCATATACAAACACGAACACAAAAGAAATGATCATCTGATTAAAAAATGGCTAAGGGACCTGAACAGATGTTTTTCAAAAGAAGAGATTCAAATGGCTGATAAATATATGAAAAAAAAAAAGCCCAACATCACTATCAGAAAAATGCAAATTAAAACCACAATAAGGTATCACCTTGTACCCATCTAAAGGCTATTATCAAAAAGGTGAACGATAACAGTGTTGGCAAGGCTGTGGAGGAAAGGGAACCCTTGTACATTTCTTGAGGGAAATGTAAATTATGGAACACTATATAGAGTTTCCTCAAAAATAAAAAGAAAAAGTAAAACTCTCATTTGATCCACTCTTCCCACTGCTAGGTATTTACTAAAAGATTTTAAATAAGTTTTTCACAGAGATGTCTGCCCTGCTGTGCTCACTGCAGTACTATTCACATTATCCAAGTTATGAAATCACCAGATAAATGGATAAAGAAAATGTGATATGTGTACACAATGGAGTACTGGTCAGTGTTAGGAAAGAAAGAAATTTTGTCTCTGCAATGACATGGATAGAGTTGGAGAATATTATGGTTAAGTGAAATAAGGCAAACACCACATGTCCTCTCTTACATGGAATCCCAATCATCCTCAAAGAAGCAGAGAGTAGAATCGTGGTCAACAGAGACTAGGGCAGTGAGGGGAATGAGGAGATGATGGCCAAAAGGCCCAAAACCTCAGCTGGACAAGAGGAAAAAATGTGTGTGTTTTGTTTTTCCTGTGTGATGTCGTCACAGTGTGGTAAATAAAGTATTACATTAAATTTGGTTCAAAGTGGCCTCCGTCCTTGGGTATCAGGTTTGGCCCAGAATGGCCTCCTTGCTTAGTGAGCTGTACCTTAGCCTGATGGGTAAGCAAGCTGCACTCCAACCTAGGGGTACACCTTGCAATCAAGTGACTGACTCTGAGAGCCACAGCAGCCAAACCCTTCATCAGCCCCAGGCTGACAGCTTCCCAAGGGTGCCCAAAGAAGGCCTGTGCCAATCCGCACCTGTTAGTAAGCTCCTTGCGTCATTTCCTGTTTGCTGGTTATAAATGCAGCTCACCTCACTGGGGACAAGGACACTCTGAGCTATCTTCTGTCCAGAGTGCTACCCAGCTCTAGAACACTTTTCTTGCTCAACTAATCTTTGTTAAAAGTTAATTGTCTTGGCTCAGCGCCTGTAGTTCAGTGAGTAGGGTGCCAGCCACATGCACCCAGGCTGGCAGGTTTGAACCCGGCCTGGGCCTGCTAAACAACAATGACAACTGCAACAAAAAATAGCTAGGCGTTGTGGTGGGCCCTGTAGTCCCAGCTACTTGGGAGGCTGAGGCAAGAGAATCGCGTAAGCTCAAGAGTTTGGGGTTGCTGTGGCCTGTGACACCACGGCACTCTACCAAGGGTGATGTAGTGAGACTCTGTCTCAAAAAAAAAAAAAAGTTAATTGTCTTAAATTTTTCTTTAACAGGCTGGGGTAGTTGGCGGGATCCAGAAGCAGAGAACAGTCACAACTCTCCAGGCCTCGTTGAACCCAGTGATGTGTTTTGTAGCAGCTGGATTCCAGGGTAAGTGCTCTTGGATTCTGAGTTCCACTTATGTCTGAGCTCTCCAGTTATTTTATTTTATTTATTTATTTATTTATTTTGAGACCCTCAGTAGAGTGTTTTGGTGTCACAGCTCACAGCAAGCTCAAAGTCTTGGGCTTAAGCGATTTTTCTGCCTCAGCCTCCAAAGTAGCTGGATTACAGGCATCCAGGACAACGCTGAACAACAGTGGCAACAATGCAGTTGTCATTGTTCAGCTGGTCCCAGCTGGGTTCGAACCCTCCAGCTTCGGTGTACGTGGCTGGCACCCTACTCACGGAGCTCCAGGTGCCACCATATCTGAGCAAACTTTTTGCCTTTTATCTTTCTTTCCTTTTCTCTTTTCTCTCCTGTTTTACTGAATTAGATTCAATTAAGAGGCCCAGGTGTCTGACTGGGTTAGACAAAATCTGAACTAGGCTCAAATTGGATTTAAGAGTTAATTGGATTGGATCCAGTTAAGGGCCTTGGGTAGGTTTTTTTTTGTTTGTTTTTTTTTTAATCTTTTTGGCTTTTAGAGCCAGGGTTTTGTGCTATGACGGAGCATGTAACCTTTGGAAGTCATGAAATCATGACAGAAACAGGAGGCTTTGGTCTGACTAGGCCAGACAGAAGTGGGTTCAGTAGATAGGTAGGTTATCCTTTCCAAAGGGAATCTAGAATTAAAGTGGCCACATAGGAAAGTTTAATTTTGATAGAATTGTTTGTTTGAAAGACATTTTAGAAAAGGCAGGATCAAAATTCCCACAAAAACAATGGGATGCATTTCTTTTCTTTTTTTTTTTTCCAGATAAGTCTATGGGATGTATTTCTTAAGTGGCACCCTGAGGCACGTAAAAGACTAAATTACAAAAAGCAAATAGAAAGGTTAGGCCACATAGACTGAGAACAGAGGAAAGAAGATGGCACTTTAACTGAATCTACCCTGTTTTTCTTTCTCTCTTTACCTCAAGCCTCTAAATCTGTTAACTTTTTTGCTCAATTCCCTTTTTGCCAAACAGAGCCAGGAGGAATCATCAAAACCTGTTAAATTTAATTCCTAAGACCTGAGTGTATTTCTGCAAAGACAAAACAAAAATCCCCATCCCCACCCCCCACAACAACCACAAAACCCTGATTGGTCTGTTAGACAATCTTGAAGACAGAAGAGAGACAAAGCAGCTTCAGATTGCAGAGCTTATTTAGAAATACTGTTTGTAGAACATTCTGAACTAAAAATGCAGCAAAGAATCTTTCCTTCAGAGACTGAAGTGGTATTAAATAATAGCTTGCAATTAGATCCAGTGGTCAAGCCATAACCTAATTGTTTAAAAATAGTAGAAGCAACAGCCAAATTGGTGAAGGTCTTATCTCTTTTTTTTTTTGAGACAGAGTCTTACTATGTCATCTTCATTAGAGTGCTATAGCATCACAGCTCACAGCAACTTCAAACTCTTGGGCTTAAGCAATTCTCTTGCCTCAGCCTCCAGGTAGCTGGGACTACAGGTGCCTGCCACAACGCCCGGCTATTTTTTTGTTATGGTTGTCATTGTTGGTTAGCAGGCCCAGGCCAGGTTCGAACTCACCAGCCTTGGTGTATGTGGCTGGTGCCCTAAACACTGAGCTACAGGTGCCGAGCCAACGAAGGTCTTACCTGAGTTGGCTTTGGGACATGAACGTTTCTTGTAGGTTGCACGTGCTATGGGAAATCTCCTGAATTCCCATCAAACTCAGTGTCTTTTGGTAAACAGACTAACATCTTAGGAAGCTCTTTTGTCTTCTTGGAATCACCATTCAAAACATTGCAATTTGCTTGATCCCGCTCTTCTGCTGTCTTCTCCAGACTGCAATGAAGGCTGAAATTGTTTGAGTGTAATATCCAAATTATTAGCCCCTCACGTTGATTTACATGACACTCCATTAAATAATTGTGAGTTAATGCTTTATTTATATGCTAAAGGGCCTTAAGCCAAAAACTAAGAAGGAAACTATCAAGCAGGTGACCTATCACAGTCCAAACTTTCACCTCCACATGTCTTACAAGACTGCATGAACTTTAGCTGCTTCCACCTCCACCCATGTCACTTTTCCTCAATTCTAGCTTTTCCAGCTGGCTTTTGACCCCACTGCCACATTAAAACTGCTGGGAAAGTCACTCGTGACCTTCTGATCACCAAATACGAGGATTCTTTCTCCATCCCTGTCCCAATTTGTCATTCCTGGCTCTCCCTCATGCAATCTACATACCAGTCAGACCCAATATACGGCATTTCCTCTAACCTGTACTCAGGCTGTCTCTCTGTGTAGGACACCCTTTACTCTGGTGGTTAAAACCTCCAAAATACTTCAAGACTCAGTTCAGTAGACCCTAGGACTCTTTTTTAAAATTTATTTATTGAAATTTAAAAAACAAAAGCCACCCGCTCTCATGCCCTAACACTCTTTAACACTCAGCCAATTATAAATTTTTTTTTTTTTTTGAGACGGAGCCTCAAGCTATCCCCCTGGGTAGAGTGCCATGGCATCACAGCTCATAGCAACCTCCAACTCCTGGGCTCAAGCGAGTCTCCTGCCTCAGCCTCCCAAGTAGCTGGGACCACAGG
>CAUYQV010117418.1:0-19524 GCA_963574575.1 Galagoides demidoff
CTGCCTCCCAAGTAGCTGGGACCACAGGCGCCCGCCACAATGCCCAGCCATTTTTTGGTTGCAGCCATCATTGTTGTTTGGCGGGCCCAGGCTGGGGATTCGAACCCGCCACCTTAGGTGTACGTGGCTGGCGCCTTAGCCAATTGAGCCACAGGCGCCGAGCCAATAAATATCATTTTAAGATTATGTCTGAAAGAGGAATGGTTGAATAGATACTTCAAAATAGTAAGTAACCATTGAAAAATACTTTAAAGACATGGAAAAATGCTTTTCTTAAAGTGACAAAGAGAAATCCAGGGCACAAAATTGTACACCTGGGTATAATAGTACCTGCCTCTAGTCCCTCAGGAAGCTGAGATGGAAGGATCACTTGAGTACAGGAGTTTGAGGCTATATTTCCCTATGATCACACCCATGAACCCCAACCTGAGGGACATAGCAAGACCCTTATCTCTTCAAAAGAAAAAAAATGTACACATACTCACCTATGTTAAAATTCCAATTTTTAAGGGAAAAAAAGGCTGAAAGAAACTTTTTTTTTTTTTTTTTGCAATTTTTGGCTGGGGCTGGGTTTGAACCTACGAACTCCAGTATATGGGGCCAGCGCGGTGCTGCCTGGCTGAAAGAAATTTAAAAGTTGATGGTGATATCTTAAATAAGATTATGAGTAATTGCTATTTCTTCATGGTTGTATTTTCCAAATTTTCTAATTGAATTTTCTAACTGACCTTTTACCTGAGAAACATCATTTGTAACATGGTCTCTTACTTATGAATGTGAGAAGAAATCTTATCTTTCACTTATAGAAAAATGCATCTTTAGGTTGGCCCCATATACCGAGGGTGGCAGGTTCGAACCCAGCCCCAGCCAAACTGCAAAAAAAATAGCCAGGCATTGTGGCGAGCACATGTAGTCCCAGCTACTCGGGAGGCTGAGGCAAGAGTATAGCCTAAGCCCAAAGAGCTGGAAGTTCCCGTGAGCTGTGACCCTACAGCACTCTTATCAAGGGCAACAGAGTAACACTCTGTCTCTTAAAAAAAGAAAAAAAGAAAGAAAGAAAAAAAGAAAAGAAAAATGCATCTTTAAATAGAACACACTGAAGCTAACAACATACGTGGCCACATAGGAAAGGGGGTACATAAGACACTGTCTTCATGCCATTCACATATTAGCCTGATCTAGAAGCAACACAGTATTATTACAACACCGTAGTAAAGAAAAAGCCTCACTATGTCCATCTCTGAGGAGTGGGTGCTGTAGAAAGATACACAAAAACCAAACAACATGTGGGAACAATTTAATTTGCAAAATTAAACGAATATTTGAATATGTAATTCTAGAAACTGCTAACACTTTTAAATATGAATACATACTAAACCCACTATTTGTGAAACAAATACAAGAGTATCTCCACACAAATTAAGGCTGGAAGATGTGTTCCTCTGGCTGCTGTGTTTCCAAGAACTTAAAACTGCAAAACAGTGAAATCCCTTAGTCCTCTTAGTTCAGTGCCCTTCTAACCCCAGAATGGCCTGACCCCACCTGAAAGCAAGCTAACCAACAAATGAATCCCTACAACATAAGAGAGAGAAGGTGGAAATCTCATAGGCTGAGGAGATTAAGTAGGCAAGGAGAGAGAATCATGAGGGAGAGGCTGTGTGTGTAGACAAGTCCATGTCAGACTCCACTTCACTCCCCCAAAAGTGACAGTGGTGGCAGTACATGTACATATCATCCTACCAAAGTAAGGTAGTATCTGTGCTCTAGGTCCTGAAGGCTCAGAGTAAAAAAGAGTAGATGTTAAGAGAATGGGAAGAACAGACCCCACACCTTGAAGAAAAATCATTCTTCTTTCCACTCCCATCCCAGCCTCATAACAAAGATTCCTGATATAAACTCACTCTGCAATTATAGATAAGAGCTTGTTGCTAGTGAGACCTATCCCCAAGAACTACTTGAAAGATTAAAGACAATGAACCAGTATGGGCCTAAACCTAAAATATGTTATTTGGTCTACATGTCAATATAAACCAAGATACCTCTTAATTTTAAATACCAAAACATAATATTTAATGCTACATCATGTGTTAAACAGACTTTTGTGACCCACCAAAAGATTCCAATAATCACTATTTTCAGAAAAAAATATATTCCAAGTTCCTGGCTCATAAATTTGAAAACTCAAACTGATCATCACCTGGTAACTTGCCTATATTTATGTTTTGGTGTTTTCAATCCATTTGGGAAAAAAAAAAAAAGTTAAATCTCACCAAATATTATTAATCACACTGGCACAAAATTTCAGGTATATAATTAAAAGCCACTGTAATACCCATTTTACCATGTTTCCCCCTTCTGATTTAAGAAAATTATTTGCTTATTCATTAGCTGACCATGTATTTAAAAAAAAAAAAACTCTTAAAAATTTATACTGCATCCTAATAGCATGTTTAGTTTAGAATGAACACCCCAATAATAAACTACAAACCTTTATAAATGTATATACTCAAATATCTTTGGGTAGACACATTTTTAAACTCAATGCTTTTGCATGAAGTTTGCAAATTTTCCAAATGAGGAAAATATAAGCAAACTGTCAAGTAATACAACCTGCACCATCAGACCCTGCTGCAAAGGTAAATCACTAACTTACTGGCTCTGTGTATCCTCTCCCGGACTTCCATGTACTCCTGTTCATGCTTTACTGCTGTCATTGCCACTGCTAGCTCATTGATCATTTCTTCTAGCTTGTTCTGGTGAGCTACAGAAGGATTTGAAAACAGATTAGCACAAATTAGACATCCCTTTTTGAAAAATATTTATTAAATTAAAAAAAAATCCTCAGAGAAGGCACCAAAAAAAGCTATTTTTACAAATGGCTCAGCCATCAATTTGGACCACTGATCCAATTTTTTAAAAGTTCATTCTGGTACAGAAATTCCTTCAAAGCAAAAAACATACTCATACTATGCAATGCTTACTACCAATGGGAAAAACCCTAAGAAATGGCTTCTCATGAATTGCTACTATCATTCACTACACTGATTACTAACTACAGAAAGTAGTAAAGCACTGAGGGGAGAAAAAAAGAGCAAAAAATAAATATATGTATTTTTTAAAATCTAATGCTACAAATAACAAAATATCTTAAGAATGACATAACTTGGCTTGGCGCCTATAGCTCAGCAGCTAGGGCGCCAGCCACATACACCAGAGCTGGTGGGTTCAAACCCAGCCCAGGCCTGCCAAACAATAACAACTGCAACCAAAAAATAGCCAGGTGTTGTGGCAGGAGCCTGTAGTCCCAGCTACTTGGCAGGCAGAGGCAAGAGAATCGCTTAAGCCCAAGAAGAGTTGGAGGTTGCTGTGAGCTGTGATGCCATAGTACTCTACAGAGGGCAACATAGTGAGAGTCTGTCTCTAAAGTAATAATAATAATATAAAATAAAATAAAAGATTCACATAACTCTAATGTTAATTTAGAAGCAGCACCAAAATAGATTTTTAACCTCTATGAAGCCAAGCAGAGACAAACATTAAGACACTCTTGGGAAAATTCACACCAATTAAAATGTTCTTCTGTGATAGTCTTGGTAAGAATTTCACCACAGTGAGGAACAGCAGGCATTGTAAGGAAAGAGATAAGCTCTCAGCTGTACAAGGTTTTCAACCAGGTGTCCTCTTCAGCCAAAAATAAGTACAAGGTACCGTTCTGAAGATTAAGCGTATGTTTCTAGGCAGTGCGATATTAACAAACAGGCAGGAAAGAAACAGCACAAGGAAAAATTCCCAGGAGTGAGGGCGAGTCTATTCATTTCTCCCCAAGATATGGCCTCATCCAGGATTCCAGATTACCACAAATAACCCTCAATTTCTCAGAAGCCTAGGGTCCCTATCATGGAAGGTAGCTGAGCTGGAATTGCAAATCATCCCTCACCAGTTTCCTGCTATAAGCCTCGGAAACCATTAGAGCAAGGTTTCTCAGGAGTGGCACTGTTGTCATCTTAAACCAAATGTTGCTCTGTGCAGATTGTGAGGAGCTGTGTGATGCACTGAAGGATATTCAACAGCATCCAAAGCTTCCAGCCCCTACATGCTAGTAGCATGGGCAGCCCCTGTGGCTCAAAGGAATAGGGTGCTGGCCTCATATACCGGAGGTGGTGGGTTCAAACCCAGCCCCAACCAAAAACTACCAAAAAAAAAAAAAAGCAAAGGAACTACATTCCAGTAGCACCCACCCAACCAGGCCTAAGAATCCAAAATGCTTGCAGATACTGACAAACGTTCCCCAGGGAGCAAACACCACCCTAATTTGAGCACCACTGCTTAGAGCAGGGGTCCTCAAACTTTTAAAACAGGAGGCCAGTTCACTATCCCTCAGACCATTGGAGGGCCGTACTGTGGGCCCCGGGATGAGTCAGCTGGTAAGCAGGACAGGCAGCAGCAGGAAAAACACCTGGTGGGCCCAGATAAATGTCCTAGGCAGGCTGCATGTGGCCCGGGGGCCGTAGTTTGAGGACGCCTGGCTTAGAGGAATTCTTGATTTAACAACTGCTATTCATTGGCATTAACAAGCAAAAGTAAGAATTTTAGATGGTGTGTTAAAAGATTAAGAAGTTTAATATTCACTTTCATCAGCAAGCTATTTCCAACTATTTAAACAGGACCCATTTCCAGAAAATAACAAGGAAAAGCCCTTTAAAACTCCTAACTCTCCTTCAAATTAGCCAAGTGCTACCTTATAAATGGCTTAAAAAATAAGCACAGATATTACAAAGTAGTATAATTCTATAAATTATAAATATTTCAAGATATAACGAAACATTTCCCCTTCAGGAGGTGCCTGGGGCTCAAGGAGTAGGGTGCCAGCCCCATATACCAGGGGGTGGCAGGTTTAAGCCTGCCCCCAGCCAAAACTGCAAAAAAAGAGAAACACTTCCCCTTCTTTATTACTAACTGCTGAACAACTGGGACAAACATCATTATGCTAATAAAATACTATTACATTTTTTTTTTTTTTTGAGACGGAGCCTCAAGCTATCCCCCTGGGTAGAGTGCCATGGCATCACAGCTCACAGCAACCTCCAACTCCTGGGCTCAAGCGAGTCTCCTGCCTCCGCCTCCCAAGGAGCTGGGACCACAGGCACCCGCCACAACACCCGGCCATTTTTTGGTTGCAGCCATCATTGTTGTTTGGCGGGCCCGGGCTGGGGATTCGAACCCGCCACCTTAGGTGTACGTGGCTGGCGCCTTAGCTGACTGAGCCACAGGCACCGAGCCTATTAAATTATTTATGTGCTGAACAACAGCTAGCTTCCAAAACTCCTGGCATGCACTGTGGCCTAAATAATAAACAAACAAACAAACCCAAATGTGTTGGCTTCTGGTAAGAACCAACTGGCTCCAGAGGAACCAATCAGGGTTCATTACTGGTCAGCTCAGCAACATATGGCCAAATGAACTTTTTTCATCTTATCTATCCATGGCTCCTAGAACTGCATTTCATATCCAATCAAGCTTCAAGTTAAAAATTTTAATAATGGCCAGGCAAGGTAGCTCACACCTATAATCCTAGCACTCTGGAAGGCTGAGACAGGTAGACTGCCTGAGCTTGCAGGTTCAAGACCAGCCTGAGCCAGAGCAAGACCCTGTCTTTAAAAATAGCCAGGTGTTGTGGTGGGTGCCTGTAGCCGAAGGCAAGAGAATCGCTTGAGCCCAAGAATTGGAGGCTGCTATGAGCTATGATGCCACAGCACTCTACCAAAGTGAGGCTCTGCCTCAAAGCAAAAATAAAATACTTTTTTTTTTTTTTGAGACAGAGCCTCAAGCTGTCCCCCTGAGTAGAGTGCTGAGGCATCACAGCTCACAGCAACCTCCAACTCCTGGGCTCAAGCGAGTCTCCTGCCTCAGGCTCCCAAGTAGCTGGGACCACAAGTGCCTGCCACAACACCCAGCTATTTTTTGGTTGTAGCCGTCATTACTGTTTGGCAGGCCTGGGCTGGATTCGAACCCTCCACCTTAGGTGTATGTGGCTGGCACCTTAGCCACTTGAGCAATAGGCGCCAAGCCAATAAATACTTTAATAATGCTAAAACAAGCCTAAGAAATACTTTCTACAAGAGCTGGGCATGGTGGCTCACTCCTGTAATCCTAGCACTCTCAGAGGCCGAGGCAGGTGAATTGCCTGAGCTCACAGGTTCAAGACCAGCCTGAGCCAGAGCAAGACCCTGTCTCTAAAAATAGCGAGGCACTGTGGTGGGCACCTGTAGTCCCAACTACTTGAGAGGAAGGCAAGAGAATTTCTTGAGCCCAAGAGTTGGAGGTTGCTGTGAGTTGTGACACCACAGGACCACAGCACCAAGGATGACAAAGTAAAACTGTCTCCCCCAAAAAAAAAAACTCTAAACTTTCCACAAAGTCTAAAGTCAAAGGCATTATTTATTAGCTATGTTTAATAAGAACTTTTACTTGTCCACTTACACATAGTGGAATCTCTCTATTCTTTGGTTTTCATTTTAAAGAGCAAAGATGTTACTACTAAAATGACAATCACTATTGTGTCCATATCACTAATTTAAAATAACCTAATCTGGGCACAGTGGCTCACGCCCATAATACTAACACTCTGCAAGACTGAAGCAGGATCACTTAAGGTCAGGAGTTTGAGACCACCCTCAACAATAGTAAGACTACGTCTCTACAAAAAAATAGAAAAGGCCGGGCACAGTGGCTCAAGCCAATAATCCTAGCACTCCAGGAGGCCGAAGAACGTGGATTGCTTGTGCTCAGAAGTTAGAGACCAGTCTGTGCAAGATCGAGACCCTTTCTCTGCTAAAAATGGAAAAAACTAGCCAGGCATGGTGGCGTATGCCTGTAGTCCCAGCTACTTGAGAGGCTGAGGCAAGAGAATCCCTCCCAGGAGTTTGAGGTTGCTTGAGCTATGATGATACTATGACACTCTAGCCAGGGTAACAGAGACACAGAGACTCAGCCTCAAAAAAAAAAAAGAGAAAGAAAAGAAAAAGGGTAGCGCCTGTGGCTCACTGGGTAGGGCACCGACCCCATATACCAAGGATGGCGGGTTCAAACCCAGCCCCAGCCAAACTGCAACAAAAATATAGCCGGGCTTTGTGGCGAGTGCCTATAGTCCCAGCTACTTGGGAAGCTAAGGTAAGAGGATCACCTAAGCCCAGGAGTTGGAGGTTGCTATGAGCTGTGTGATGCAACAGCACACTACTGAGGGTGATAAAGTGAGACTCTGTCTCTACAAAAAAAAAGAAAGAAAAAGAAAAATTAGCCAGGTGTGGTGGCACCCACCATAGTCCCAGGTACTCAGGAGGCTGAGGTAGGTTCCTAGAATCATTTGAGCTCAGAGCCTAAAGTTGTAGTGAGCAATGAAGATGCCACTACACTCTTTCCTAGGCAACAGCACATGACCCTGTCTCAAATAAATAAAATAAACTCTATGTACTGTAAATTAAATTAAAAACCATCGTAAATAATCTAATTAGTTGTAATTTTATTTTTAAAGCAAAAAAAACCACTCTCATGCCAACAAGCTATGGTTAGAAAAAAGGAAAACAGAAATTAGACATTAGCAAACAAAAAGATGAGATAAGACAAGATACTGTTAAAAAGCAATCCACATACCATCCCAGGTATCTCCACCACCTAAATAAAAGTGTAAGATATAAACATAAAAAATACAACAAAAAGTTTAGCTAAACTAGTCATGTATACAAAGGAGCAAATAAAGGTGTCTACGCCAGGATTAGCAAATAAACAGAACCTAACACACATGTAACCTAGATGATCACAAATACATAAAATAACTAAGAAAATCTGTCAAAAGAGGCAACCATAAAGAATGAAAAAATAAACATTAACATCCAGAAACTTTTTGTTAATTAGGAGACTTGTATAAATAAAAAGCACATTTCACAAAAGATATTTGGTTTTAAATACAGTTAATGAACCTGGAATTAAGAAAAAGTAATTACTCTGTTCAGGTAGGTACAAATTATAGTACAGAATTAAAACTAGCTCTTCGAATGTGATATAATCTGAATGTTCACCTCACCTTCTGTTTCCATGTCTTGCCCTTTTGGAGCCTCCCCAATATCAATGGTGAACATCACTATCTTTGGAGTCATGGTGGACATCCTGTTACTAAAACAAAACTTATACGTTCCATCCATGTGAGCAGCAAATGTGTATTTCCCACTGGACTCTCGGTCTCCTTTATAAATTCCTTTATTATCAGGTCCTGTAATCTGGAGGCAGGAAAGAAATACATAAAATGTCACAGAAGATCTAAAATCATAAACTTTAGGGCAGAGCCTGTGGCTCAGTGGGTAGGGCACTGGCCCCATATAACAAGGGTGGCAGGTTCAAACCTGGCCCTGGCCAAACTGCAACAAAAAAATAGCCAGGCATTGTGGCAGGCGCATGTAGTCCCACTTACTCCGGAGGCTGAGGCCAAGAGAATAGCCTAAGCCCAGGAGGTTGCTGTGAGCTGTGTGACACCACAGCACTCTACTGAGGGCAACAAAGCAAGACACTGTCTCTAAAAAAAAAAAATAAAATAAACTTTATAAGTAATGTCCATGGCAGTACGAAATTCACTAAGTCTATGTAACTTTCACCTAACTTCATGTGAGTGAGTAACCACATAAGAAAATAAGGGTGGACTAGATGGCTCTCCACAGCAGTTGTTCAGTTCTGATTACCTTTATGTCTTACTTATCCGATTTAAACTTAAATCCCTCAAAAACTGAAACCACACCTTACACATAGTCTCCAACTGACCTAATACTACCAGCAAACGTGCTAACATGGCTGATGTCAAAACTTCAGAAAAAAATAAAACTCTTTAAAATAAAGATTTTTCTATAAGGTCACATTTCAAGTTTTTCCCAATTACTGCCAAATAGTAAAGGAATTGCTCTATTTCAGATATCTAAGGCTTAAATGAAAGGACTAAACTGAAAATTAAGAGACCCAAATTCTCATTCCAGTTTGCTACAAATCAGATGTCAGGCTGTGATCAAATCAGTTCCTCTTTTAAGCCCCCTGTCACCTGTAAAACTTGGAAGACTGAAATAGGTGTTATCTAAGTTTTCAGCTAATTCCAACTCTCTCCCTTCCATTATTATCTTCTTATTTTTGGATTTCACTTGTAGCGCGTAACTTAATACATACACTGTCAAATGGAAAATCTATAGACCCAATTAGTTATACTAGCAGGAGAATTAAAATACTAACTTGGCTTCCTAAAAAAATCAGCAACAAATCATTTTTTTAGTTTGAAATAAGGTATGGGTGAAGATCAAGTGACTGTTTCTTTATTTCTTGTTTCTCCAGATATTTCACTGCCACCCTTACTCCTAAAATGTATGACTCAACTCCACGGCTCTCCCAAGCGGGAGGACTAAAGGAGGCACCTGGATCCTTGCGTAAAAGTGAGTAGAACATTAAGGTTCCTTCCATGAAAAATAAACACAACGCAAAAGTCTGCCTAACATCCCTCAAAAACTTTACATCTACTTTTCAAAAGTTTCCACGCCACGTTGCAACATTAATCCGTGACACGAAGAACAGCAGCTGTTGACTGGATCGAGACCTAACACCAGCTAACCATGACCGAGAAGCGCCTTCGGAGCTGATACGCGGCGCCTAGTTGACAAAGCTCGGCGAGAGGTTCCACGGGAACCAGTCGTTCAAGATGGGAACCCAAGGCACCTAAGCAACAGCTCCGTATCCCGATGGGATCCTGGAGCCCGGAATCCAGGCGGACGGCGGGAAAAAAGGCCGTAAGGGTGTCACCGAAGCGGGAGTGTGGGTGGCGGCCTGGGTTCCTCCAGGACTGGGACAGCGACCTCTAGGCCCGCTTCCCCGGCAGGCCACGCGCGGACCCTGGGCGCCACCAACCCCCAAGTGGCCACGCGACCCCTCCTCGGCCGCGGGCAGCGCGCCCGCACCTCCACGTCGATGTCCAGGAAGCCGCCCTCAGCCACCTCGAAGATGAGGCCCATCTTGGTGCCCGAGGTGACCCGCTCAAAGAAGCACTCCTCGGCATGCGCGTCGATGCTGACGAAGTAGCCTGAGGCCGTGGCCAGAAGAGCGGCCAGAAGCACCAGCAGTTCAGCAAGCGTCACCATGGTGGGGCTGGGGCCGAAGCCAGGACCCAGACTGCGGCCACCAGTGTAGCCGCCACCGCCGCCGCCGCCCCGGAGCCTTCTCAGCCGCCACCGCCTCAGCTCCGCCCCTTCCGGCTACGCCACCCGAGGGGGCTGATGCGGGCGCCACGGATTGGTGGGCGCCGGCCGATGCCACGTAACGGACGCACGGCGGCCGCCGAGGGACATGAAGGCTTCGCGCGGCCCAATCCTGGACGGTGGCTCCAATGGAACAAACATCCTGTTCCCAGCCCTTTGGTCTTCAAAGTAAAGTTCTTGAGGCTCTCGCAAGAAAGTCACAGCGTCCAGAAGCCTTCCCTGGCCAACCTAATGCCCTCTTAAGATTGTCCAGGAAAATGGTGAAAGAGTTAGACGCAACCAAGTGAGGGAACGTCAGGCGGGGGTCGAAGCCAAGGGTTTTGAGGTTTAATGATATGCTAGTTTCTCCCTGCCCTCTGGGAAACCACCTGGGGTGCTGGAAATGCCCTTTAACATCACCTGAGTGGTGGATACATAGGTGTTGACATTTTTTTTAATTTTTAAGACAGAGTCTCACTTTATCGCCCTCGGGAGAGTGCCGTGCCATCACAGCTCACAGCAACCTCAAACTCCTGGGCTTAAGCTATTCTCTTGTCTCAGCCTCCCAGTAACTGGGACTACAGGCGCCCGCCACAATGCCCGGCTATTTTTTTGTTGCAGTTGGCCCGGGCCGGGTTCTAACCTGCCAGCCTCAGTGTATGTGACTGGTGCCATAACCAATGTGTTACAGGCGCCGAGCTGACTTTTTTTTTTTTAAATCAAGATGTTATATACTTAAAACTAGTGCACCTTATTTTAGCATATGTATGTAAGATCCTAAATATAAAGAATAATTACCTTTTCAAATTCCTCAAAATTCGAATTCTTCCAGATTCCCAAAGTCTTGTTGCCTTTCCATATCCTTACCCCTTGGCAGCTGCTAAAATTGTATTTTTTTTTTTTGAGACAAGAGTCTCACTGTGTCGCCCTTGGTAGAGTGCTGTGGCGTCATAGCTCACAGCAACCTCAAACTCTTGGGCTTAAGCGATTTTCTTGCCTCAGCCTCCCAAGTAGGTGGGACTACAGGCGCTGGCCACAACGCTCGCTATTTTTTTGTTGTAGTTGTCATTGTCGTTTAGCTGGCCCGATCTGGTTCGAACCAGCCAGCCTCGGTGTATGTGGCTGGTAACGTAACCACTGTGCAACGGGCGCCAACTCCGCTAAAATTGTCTATTCACTGTTTGCATACTGTGGGCATACTCCTACTGATCTCTCAAAACTCAAATGTCAAGAAAAAAACAAAAACCCTCAAACGTCACTCCGTATCTTCTCTGAGATGTTCCTAGACATCCTTCTGCTTAATACTAGTCCCTTCCTCTGTGCTTGTTCCTTCTGAATTACAGTTATTTACTAGTCTGCATCACTCATAAGGCACCAGTCTTGTCATATGTATGCTGTCCTCTCAGGCCCTACCACAAGGTCACAAAAGACCTCACTCATTACATGTTAGTTGAGTTCACTGAACTAATCTGCGAATGAGGAACCCGAGTTGTTACTCCACTTTTACACAAAGTTGTGTGACCTTGATTATTTTCTGTCACCGCTTTGGCCTCATTTTCGTGATGGGCAAAAGGGAGTGACACATCACACACCTTCAAAGTTTAAGTGATTATTTCTTCAAAGACCAATGGGCAATAGGGGGCAGTAGTCGCCCACATCCAGTTTCCCACTGCAGGTTTCAAGAACCAGGTGCGGCAACAGAGATGAAGGCTTCCCGGTTATGACAATTACCCTGGACCCTTGAACAACATAGGGGTTGGGGGCACTGACCCCTGCCCAGTCAAAAATCTGCGTACAATTTTTGAGTCTCCAAAAACTTAACTACTAGTAGCCTACAGCTGACTGATAACATGAACAATGGATTCACACCTATTTTCTATGTGTGTTATATACTGTAATTTTTTTTTGCAGTTTTTTTTTTTTTTTGGCTGGAGTCAGGTTTGAACCCACCACTTCTGGTACATGGGGCTGGCGCCCTACTCCTTTGAGCCACAGGTGCTACCCATTATATACTGTAATCTTACAATAGAGTAAGAGAAGCAAACATGATATTGAGAAATCCTAAAGAAAAGAAAATATATTTACTATTCATTAAGTGGAAGTGGATTTTCCTAAAGATCTTCATCCTCATTATCTTCACATTGAGCAGGCTGAGGAGGAGAAGGGAGAAGAGAGGTTAGTCTTGCCGTCCCAACGGTAGCAGAAGCAAAAAGGTGAAGGTCATGGAAGGGGAGACAGGAGAGGCAGGGACACGTGGTGTAACTTTTATTGAACAGAATCCACATGTAAGTGGAACCACATTGTTCAAACCCATGTTGTTTAAGGGTTAACTGTATTAGTGAACTCAAGAGTTCTTTTTTTTTTTTTTTTTTGGGAGACAACGGTCTCACTCTCTCACCCTTGGTAGAGTGCCATGGCATCATACCTCACAGCAACCTCAAAGTCTTGGGCTCAAGTGATTCTCTTGCCTCAGCCTACTGAGTATCTGGGATTACAGGTGCCCACCACAATGCCTGGCTATTTTTAGAGACAAAGTCTCCCTCTGACTCAGGCTGGTCTCAAACCTGTGAGCTCAGGCAAGCCACCTGCCCCAGCCTCCCAAGTGCTAGTCAAGAGTTCTAATAGTGGTTCTCTGCTTCCCCATCTTCCAGACCGGCAGGGGTCTGCCTTCCCTGGCAGGTCAGTTCTGTAGTGTTACTCTGAGTGCTGTCCCTGAAGGGAGACTCAGCCTACAGCTTGCTCCTTCAGCCTTCCAACTCATTATAACCCTCTCTCTCTCCATATTGAATCATTTTCTGCTGACAATACATACAGAGGTGTCTATAGGCTTCCACTTATTTCTTTTTAAGAGAAAGGGTTTTACTCTGTCACTGATCCTAGAGTACAATAGCACAATCATAGCTCACTACAACCTCAAACTCCTTCCCTCAAATAATCCTCCTGCCCCGGCTCCCAAAGTCCTGGGACTACAGGCATGGGCCACCATGCCTGGCCCACTTGGCTATTTCTTTTTTTTGAGACAGTGTCTCAATCTGTCACCCTAGGTAGAGTGCTGTGGCATCATAGCTCACAGCAACCTCCAACTTAGGCTCAAGTGATCCTCTTACCTCAATTTTTCTGTTTTTAGTAGAGACAGGGTCTGGCTTTTGCTCAGGCTGGTCTCGAACTCATGAGCTTGTGCAATCCACCCACCTTGGCATCCCAAAGTGCTAGGATTACAGGCGTGAGCCACACACCGGCCCCTCTTCTTTTTTTGTACAACCCTTCCAACTTCTGAAGAAACCCAACTGTAGAAAAGTGCCAAGAACAATTTTGTTCTTATCTAGAAATTCAAAGTGAATTTTCATTTTTAAACTGATTAAATAATAGTCTAACTCCACCTATCAGAGATTAAAATGTAAGCATTTAGCATCTCAGTGGAACTCAATGAATTATGTATTGTAGAGTTTTATTACATAAATCAGGGTAGTTTATATGAATGAGAAAAGGCACTAGCTTAGGCAATAGGGAAGAGAGAATAGCAAACTGGAGCATAGGTGCCATCACTGGATACGTTAAATTCTAAATTTTTTTTTTTTAGACAGAGTCTCACTATGTCACCCTTGACATAGAGTGCCGTGGCGTCACAGCTCATAGCAACCTCAAACTCTTCGGCTCAAGTGATTCTCTTGCCTCAGGCTCCTGAGTAGCTGGGATTACAGGTGCCCACCACAATGCACTGGCTATTTTTTTTGTTGCAGTTGTCATTGCTGTTTAGCTGGCCCGGCTTCAAACCCACAAACCTTGGTGGCTGTAGCCGGCACCATAACCACTGTGCTACAGGTGCCACCCAATTCTAATTTTTGAAAACACACTGGTGGGAAAACTAAAAATGCAGCCAGAAGGAATCTGTAACTTTGTAATTTTAATATTATAAAAATAATTAACTATGCTATCTAAAGTTGGAAAAGAGACAAAGGGAGCTCTAATCACAGTACTATAAAATAATCACTATCAACCAGTTGATCTTTTTGGTTTATTTTTTTGTTTGTTTGTTTGTAGCATTGTCATAGCCATAATTACTCATCAGTTGTCTTTCAACTTTACTCCTTTCAACATGTGGTGCTAAAGATATGATAGAATATATCATATACTAACACATGTTACAGTGTAGATGAATCTTGAAAGTATCATGCTAAGGAAAGAAGCCAGTTACAAAAAACCACCCATTGTACAATTCCATTCTCAGAGACAGAAAGTAGATTATAGTGCCCACAGAGGAGCAGAGTGGGGACTGGATTTCAGGATTGAAAGTCAAATTTCTTTCTTTCTTTCTTTCTTTTGTTTCTTTCTTTCTTTTCTTTTTTTTTTTTTATAAGAGACAGAGTCTCACTTTATCACCCTCGGTAGAGTGCCATTGCATCACAGCTCACAGCAACCTCAACACCCGGCTATTTTTTTGTTGCAGTTTGGCTAGGGCCAGGTTTGAACCCCACACCCTCGGTATATGGGGCCGGCACCCTACCCACTGAGCCACAGGCGTTGCCCCAAGAAATGTGTACTTTTAAGGTTATCAACACAAACTGATTTTCACAAGTCAATCCTGGACAAACTCATGTCCCATCATATGCATGAATACGTCCAACATGACAAACAGTTGGCACATGGTGGGTACTTAATATCTGTTGAATGATGAACGAAGCTCTCAGCTGGAGTCTGACCCAGAACCAACCAGGTAGTGATCTGTGGTCCCTGTAGCGTAACACAGAATGGGCCCTCTTTCCTTCCCTTCCTTCTTTCCTTCACGTGCCATAAAGCTCATCCCTTAATACATGCAGCGTATGCTTCAGTGGTTTTTAGTACATTCATAGAGTTGTTCAAACATCAGCACTGCCTAATTCTAAAACATCTCATCACTCCAAATAGAAGCCCTCTACCCAGTCCCCACTCTGCTCCTCCCTGCACACTGTCATCTACCCTCTATCTGCAGATTGGGCATGGAAATCTTTCCTTAGCATGATATTTTCAAGAGTCATCTATATTGTAGCACGTGTCAGTACTTCATTTCTTTTTGTGGCTAAATCATATTCTATCATATCTTTAACAGCACATGTTGTTTATCCAGTTGATGACACTTAGGTTGTTTCCATGTTTCTGCCATTATGAAGAATGAACTGCTATAAACATTCATTTTTATATGGACATGTCTTCAATTCTCTTACATATGTATCTAGAGTAGACAAAATTATATATAGTAGAACCTCCATAGTTAACCACCTCTCCACATTGACCACTTCCTTAACTTGACCCAATTTTCATAGACTGAACATGCATCACACGTACCTGTCGGTACAGTAGGCCTAGTTCCTTGCATTGGCCACCTCCGAATGTTGACCAGTTTGTTATAGTCCCTTGGATGGGCAACTTATAGAGGTTCTCCTGTATATGTTTAATGAATGTCCAATACCCACTTGGGGGTACTGTGAGAACTGATAAGATAATTCATGCAAAGCACAGTGCTTGGCACATAGTAACTGTTTAATAAATGTCAGCTGATATTAGCTAACATGCTTATAACATTTAATATATGCCAGGTGCTGTTTTACATATATTCATTCATTTTCACTGCACAGTAGCCCTTGACACTAGCACTATCATGGTTCCCATTTTACAGATGGGGAAATGAGGCTCAGAGGAGTTGGTGAGGTAAGGGAAAATGTGAATCCAAGAAGTCAAGCTCAAAATTCCACAGGCTGAGGGCCAACCAATCTACTACCTCTTCTATCAACTTCTATTAGCAGTATTCTGAATGACCTCAGCTTGTTAACCTCTTAAGCACTAGTTCCTGCTAGGATCACAGCTAAGTCTGCAAGAGCACTCAAACTCGGAGGTCCTGAGGGCAGTTCTGAGAGTATTAATGTATGAGTTCTTCAGCTAGTGATATATTTACCAGTAAGCTGAATAAAAACTGTATTTATAATATGTACCAGTTGGGGGGGAATATTTAAAATAGTAAAATTATTCACCAGAGATGGAGGGAATACACCGGTGAACAAGGGCCCTGCCCTGAGCTAACAGACATTTGCCAGTTAAACTTGATCCAAACTGGCATAAATAACAGGGAATATATTGGCTCAAGGCACTACAAATTCAAGACATAGGTCTTGAACTATCCCTCAGTTCTGCTTCCCTCCCTGTGAGCTTCATTCGCAGGTTCCCTGTGTAACGGCAAAAACGTTGCCAGCAGGTCAAGTTTTCAATGTCCAAGTTCAAGGACAAATAGGAATTAGAAAGGGCCCAGAAAAAAAAGGTGGGGCTCCTTGGCTCTGATTGGGTCATCCCAGGGCCAATCATTATTTGCAGAGAAATCCACTGCTCTGATTGGCCAGGCCTGGGAGTGGTGTTGAGTCTCTGGAAGCACGTGGACTGGAAGCAGAGAAAGGAGTGGTTTCTCAAAAGAAAATATAGATAATTTACCAGAAGAATGGTGAATGGTTGCTGGTGGGAGAAACCACAGATTAACAAATCAAATTTACAGAGATTACTAAATTATCACTGAAATAATAGCAGCCACAATTTCAATGATTTGGTTATGAAAGTCCTCCACACTGTAT
Source organism: Galagoides demidoff (assembly GCA_963574575.1). NCBI lineage: Eukaryota > Metazoa > Chordata > Mammalia > Primates > Galagidae > Galagoides > Galagoides demidoff. Next base: position 16,850 of record CAUYQV010117418.1, read on the forward strand.
TAGCATATGAAGAGTAGTCTCATCTAAACTTCTAAACTGGGGCCTAGAGAAGGTTCCCTTAGGAAAATGACAGTTGAGCTGAGGTCCTAAGGATTGAGGAAGCTGGAAAGGAAACAGGAGTAGGAGAGGAAAGGAACTCTCCAGACACTCAGAACTGAGGTGAGGAGACCCTAAGATTAGAAAGACATCGGTTCTTTCTACAGTTATTTTATTTTACTTTAATTTACCTTTCCATAGAACTATAACTTAGATACAATAAAATGCACAGATCTTAAGTTACAGCTCGTTGAACTTTTACATGTGCACAAATCCATAACCCACCACCCAGACTGAGAGAGAAAAGATTTGCAAAACTTCCATAAGTTTTCACCTGCTCATTCACAATCAGTCGCCACCTCTCACATAAAGGAACTCTCACATAAACCTCTCACATAAACTGTTCTGATTACTATCACCAGATGGATTTGTATGTTTTGTTTTTGTTTTGGAGACAGAGCCTCACTATGTATGTCACCCTCAGTAGAGTGCAGTGATGTCACAGATCACAGCAACCTCAAAGTCTTGGGCTTAAGCAATTCTCTCTCTCTTTGTTCTTTTTTTTTTTTTTTTAGAGACAGAGTCTCACTTTATCACCCTCAGTAGAGTGCCATAGCATCATAGCTCACAGCAACCTCCAGCTCTTGGGCTTAGGTGATTCTCTCCTCTCAGCCTCCTGAGTAGCTGGGACTACAGGTGCCCGCCACAACACCCAGCTATTTTTTGGTTGCAGTTGTCATTGTTGTTTAGCAGGCCCAGGCAGGGCTTGAATCTGCCAGCCTCAGTGTATGTGGCCAGCGCCCTACTCACTGAGCTATGGGCACCAAGCCGGATTTTCACGCTTTTAAAGTAGCAACTTCAGGAGACTCTGTCTCAAAAAAATAATAAAAATAAAATAAAATATCAACTTCAGGCCAGGTGAGGTAACTCACTCCTGTAATCTTAGCATTGTGGGAGGCCAAGGCAGGTTGATCTCCTGAGCTCAGGAGCTCAAGATCAGCCTGAGCAAGAGTGAGTCCCCTCTTTTAAAAAAGAGCCTGGCGGGCTCAGGACCTGTAGTACAGTGGTTACTGCGCCAGCCACATACACTGAGGGTGGTGGGTTCAACCCTGCCTGGGTCAACTAAACAACTGCAACAAAAAAATAGATGGGAGTTGTGGTGGGCACCTGTAGTCCCAGCTACTTGGGAGGCTGAAGCAAGAGCATCACTTAAGCCCAAGAATTTGAGGTTGCTGTGAGCTGTGACGCCATGACACTCAACCAAGGGAAACATGGTGAGACTCTGTCTTAAAAAAAAAAATAGCCTGGTGTTGTGGCAAGTGCCTGTAGTCCCAGCTACTTGGGAGGCTGAGGCAAGAGGATCACTTGAGCCCAAGAGTTTGAGATTGCTATGAGCCATGATGCTATGTCACTGTACTGAGGGTGACAAAGTGAGAGTCTATCTCAAATAAATAAATAAAACAAAATATCAACTTCATTGAGGTATGCTTTACGTATAATAAAATGCACACATTTGAAATGTAGAGCATAATACATATATGTGTGTGCAACCACAATTCCAATCAAAGTAGAAACATTTCCTTCAATCCAGAAGTGTCCTTAATACCTATGCAGTCAGTCCCACTCCCACCTCCTGCCCCAGACCACTCCTGCTCTGTGTTCAGTCCCCATAGCTTAGTTTTGCCTGTTCAAACATTTCACACAAAAGGAGCCATACAGGATATATGCCTTGGTGTCTGAATAATTTCTTGCAATATTATGCCTGAGAGAAACATTCATGCTGTTGCATGTAGGAATCATTTGTTAGTTTTCATTCCTGCATAGCATTTCACCGTGTGAATTTGTTTCTCCATTCTACTACTGATGGACATTCAGCTCATTTCCCGTTTCGGATGATTTTGAGTAAAGCTGATATGGACATTTTTCTCTCTTTTCTGTTGCTTTTAAACCTAGACTTGCTAGGAGAGATGTATGTTTAGATTTAGCAAATACTGCTAGTGTCAACCTAAATAAGAGTAAGGGGGCCTCTAAGAGAAAATGATATTTATGTGGGAATAGGAGACTGGGTTGGATACAGGCATATCACAGCAAACTATATGCATATTCAGGGAAGTAAAGGAAGACAAAGGTTGTTAAAGGACCAGGGAGGAGAATTGCATAATTGTTTTAAGATAATGATCCTTGGATACAGGATCAATAAAGAGGATGTCACCAGTGCAAGTTGGCCAGGCAATTGCTAAGCAAATGTCCTTACAGAAGTATTCTTTTGTGTAAGGTTGCAAGGGCCTTTGTGCAAGGTTGTGGTTTTTGCAGAGTCTTTAGTGATAGTTTTTATCAGGCATTCCTGCATAAGAACCCTCTTTTCAGGCTGGGTACCTGTAATCCTAACACTCTGGGAGGCTGAGACCATTCCATCACCTAAGCTCAGGAGTTTGAAACCAGCTCGAGATAGAACAAGACCTCTCCATCTCTAAAAATAACCAGGCATTGTGGAGGGCGCCTGTAGTCCCAGCTACTTGGGAGGGTGAGGCAAGGGGATCACTTGAGCCCAAGAGTTTGAGGTTGCTGTAAGCTGAGATGCCATACCACTCTACTGAGGGCAACACAGTGAGACTCTGTCTCAAAAAAGAAAAAAAAAA
>CAUYQV010117420.1:0-21618 GCA_963574575.1 Galagoides demidoff
TAAGAGTAGAATCAGAACGTTTTAAAACAATAACTGAGAAAATGACATGCAGGCTGTGTTGATCAGTTTGATGGAAGTATTTCGGATTGCATGTGAAAACCCCACACTGTACCCCAGAAGTGCATTAATGTACATAGTTACCATTCAATAAAAAAAAACAATTAACAGCAGAAATATAGTGTGCATGTGCACGTGTGTGTGTTTTGTGTGCATGTATGTATGTTACGCATGTATCATTTCTTTGAAACAAGGTCTTCTATGCATTTGTTTAGGTTTTGTTTTTGTGTGGTCTATTATCATCCTCTCAGGTAAGGAAATTTAGACTCTCCTGGGCTACAAATGTAGAAATAAAATTTTAGTGCATACTTGTCTCCTATGTCAGCGTCTAACCTTTCACTGAGTGCTGGTGACTCAATATCTACTTCTTCAGCCTTTTTTCTTCTTCCAAATTTTATCTCTTCAACTGTCCCCTCTCATGTACCAGTAGTCAAATCCACCAGAGCTGTCACATTCATCCTCATGAAACATATGCGGTATTTGATCCTGTCAACTTAATTTTCAAAAACCCCTGGTGCCTCCACAAGTGCTTTCAGAATTAGGTCCAAAGCCCCCAAAAGGGCATGTAAGATCCTGGGAAACCTGTCCTCCTTCCTTCCTGGTATTGTGGTAATCATCAACTGCCTGTTCTCTGGTTTTATGAATCTAATCACTATTTCTGAAGCTTACTGCATTTTTGTCACATTTCTGAGTTGAAACTTTCAAGATCTAGCTCAAAGGTCACTCCTTCCTTCAAACTTTTCCAGTCCCCTCATTAAAATAAATTTCTCCCATCTCAGCATTTCCATCGCATAGAATGCAACCAGCATTGAATCCAATCCTGCCTGCCTTGAGTGTGCCCTCTGTCTACCCAATTAGGTAATAAGTTCTGTGACCACAGAAACTGGGTCTTAATTGTTCTACTGGCCTCCACAGAGCTCAGCACAGTACCTGCACATAGTAGGTATTTCAGAAGCCCAAGATCTTTAATAAAGCCAAAACTGGCTGTGAGGCAAGGTCACCAAAGTTTAAAGACATTATACCTAAAAGTTCCCTGAACTGACATTCTTAGTGCCATGCTGGGCACCTGCATATTTTTATCAGGTTCCACTATGGATGGCATAATTTTAGATAATATTATGCTGATGATGCACAATCTTCCCTCTCCATCTCAGCCAAACCCAGGGAAGTAATTTCCTATTTGATTAAGAGTATGACAGAAGTGAGGACCGGATTATAAAAATTTACTGTAGGGTTGAGAATATAAACTTAATTGTGGATCGAATGAGAAACATTCTAAATAGCAATTTTTAAAGGAAGTGTTTGAGTAGCCTGTTTCAGAATATTCAGTGCCACTTTCAGTGTTAAGCCAAACTTTGGAAACTACTGAATTTCAAGACAGTTTCTCATTCTCTCCTATGTAGGATCACAAAGGGAGTGGTGCTGACTATTAGTTACTTAGATGTCTCAGGTTATTAATTCCTGCTTTAATTATATCTCAACTAGCTGATTTTTACCATTTGTTCACATAGCAGTGAACAAGTATTATGCTGTATCAGCCTTCACATAGCAGTTCCTAAATTTTGCCTTTCGGTTTACATGATAGGTAATGAGTTTTAAAAGGTTTTTTTCACAAAATCCTAGGAAATCCTTAAGGGTTTCATTCTCTTTCTGACCCCCTGAAATCCTCAAAGTATAATTAAAGAATCATGCAATTTTTTTGTGGTTTCATTAAAAACTTTTCTTTTAATCTTTATTACACTGAGATATTTAAGAAGTGGAAATTTAAACTACCCTGATCATGGGTCACTAAACTCAGTAACCAAGTTTATAAGAAGGCAGAGGCCTGGCCAGGCACGGTGGCTCATGCCTGTAATTCTAGTACTCTGGGAGGCTGAGGCAGGTGGATTCTTTGAGCTGAGGAGTTCAAGACCAGCTTGAGCAAGAGCACAATCCTGTCTGTATTACAAATAGAAAAATCAGCCAGTCCTATGGTGGATGCCTGTAATCCCAGCTATTGGGAGGCTGAGCCAAGAGGATAGTTTGATCCCAACAGTTTGGTTTACTGTGAGTTATGATGCCAGGACACCCTACCTAGGGTAACACAGTGAGATTCTGTCTCAAAAAAAAGAAAAAAAAAATCAGAGGCCTTATATCCAACATTACCAGTAGTAGTTTTTATCTGTTTCATAGTAATGCTACCAAAGCATAATAATATAAACTATATATAATCACTGAAATAACTGTAACTATATATAACTATACAATAGCTCCCCCATCTGTGGTTTTGTTTTCCCTAGTTTCAGTCACCTGTGGTTCATTAAAGTTTGAAAATAGGTAAATACAATATAGTAAGATATTTTGAGCCTCAGTGCCTGTAGCTCAGTGGCTAGAGTGCCACCTACATACACTGGAGCTAGAGGGTTCAAATCCATCCCAGGCCTACCAAACAACAACAATTACAACCAAAAAATAGCCCAGTGTTGTGGCGGGCACCTGTCGTCCCAGCTATTTGGGAGGCTGAGGCCAGAGAATTGCCTAAACCCAAAAGTCTGAGGTTGCTGTGAGCTGTGATGCCATGGCACTCTGCCCTGGGCAATAGCTTGAGACTCTGTTTCAAAAAAAAAAAAAAAAGATATTTTGAGAGAGTAAGAGAAAGAGAGATTACATTCATATAATTTTTATTATAGCATGTTATTATAATTATTTAATTTTATTATGAGTTACTTTTGATAATTTCTTACTGTGTCTAATTTATAAATAAAATTTTGTTATATGTTTAGGAAAAACATAAGTCTATATAGGCTTCAGTACAATTAGCAGTTTGGGGCATCCGCCAGGAGTCCTAGATCATTTTCCCCATTAGTAAGAGGAGATTACTGTATGTATTAATGTATGAGGGCTGTCAAACAGTATCTAGCCATGTAAAATGAAAATAGAGAAATACTGGCAGGATACCTTCTGGCCAGCCTTTGTATGTTATTATAATAATAAAAATAATAGCAGTTTGAGTCCTTGTTCTCTACCTGGCACTATTCAAGTACTTAACACACATGGTTTACCATATTCCTTGGCATATTCCTGGGGGTAAGCTTTATCTTTACTTTGCAGATCAGGAGACGGAAGCGATAGAGGGAAACAACAAAAACCCTAACTTGCCAGCCTGCACTCCACCTTCCATGTTAATCCACTCCCACACCCGCCACATGATTAATAGTGCGAATAAGAGGATTCGCTTCATAGCTTCAGTTCATCTGGTTACTTCCTTTCTGATAAAAGAAAACACCAACCTACATCTACCTCCTCATCCCAGCCCTGCAACTGGGAAATGAACCTTGAGACACACTCACTCCACTCCCTCCCGTCCCTATTCTAAGGTTCCCCTCCCGAAACTACATGGTAAGAGTTTGAAAAGTAACTCATAATAAAATAAAATAATTATAACAACATACTGTATTCTGTGAGATATTCTACAAAAGAATCTCTCTTTAAATTGGACTTTCTCCCAAACCCTTCATCCCCTTTTCTAAGTATGTCTAAAATTAATAGTCTAATCAGATTTTGGTAAGATAAGAAATAATTTTTTAAAATATTTGGTTTTATTTTACTATTTACTCAATAACCAAGAACCATTTGTCATGCCTGCTAAGTTACTTTCCTAGGTATTGTGAGAAATACAAAACAGAGTACACAAAAGATCTAAAATTTAAAAGGGAAGTGAGAGAAATGCATAAAAAAGTTTTAAAAGCAATTGCAACATAAACAATAATTAACACCTAAAGATGATAAAAGATGTTATAAAGCACAGCATGATTGTCAACTGAATTGTACTGTTAATTACTCTAGTAAGAAGCATTTACTCCAAGTGGGAATAATTTCCCTCCTTTCAGGCTTAGTGCAAGGATTAGAGGGAATATACATGAAACACCCAAGATGAGTAAATGACTGCTTTTATTATTATTCAAATAAAACATTCTATTAGTATGACGTTTGACATTAACAAAAAATTTACCGTAGGTAAGATTCCATGTTATGTATTGTCTGGTACAAAAGAGGAATTATGAAAAATAGGGAACAAATTTGTGTTGAATGTTTGTCCTCAAGAAACATCCAAGATCATGAAGTAAAGGTAGAAATCAGGAAGACTGAGCAAGATTTGCTTTGCTGGCAACACAGAATAGATGGACCCAATAGGAAACACAGATGTTTTGGAACTCAACCAATTGGTTGGGGTAGACAGTTGGGGTTAGGTAAAGAGTGTCTGGCAACAAGATCTAAGAGACCATTTTATGGGAAAAATTAACTCACCCTAAAACATTGAATTTAAGACGCAAAGAAGTAGGATGTCATAGTTAGAGCCTCAGAAAAGGAAGGAGAAGGTGAAATCTCTTCTAGAAACTATGGTTGAAGAGAAGTTATGGGTTTAGAAATCATTAAGTTGAAGACCCACAGTAAGGTCTAGAAAAAGAGGCAACTTGTTACAATTTACAGGAACATAAAGCACTTAGAAAGGAAGAATAAATGTTAGTTAAACTTTAAAGATTAAATTACAAATTTACTCAAGTGATTTAAACTTTTACTGCACAAGTAGCAATTTTAAGTCATAAGGGATCTGAAATGTTTCCAGAGTTTTAAAATTGACTGTTTTACTCAGTGAAAAAAGATTTTTGCTTCCAGTGCTGAGCACACAGCAAATCCTATCCTTTGTAATGGGCTGGTGTAATTGCACAGTTTCATTAAAATAATTTTATTACTAACTTCCTACTTTTCTGTTAATTATCATTTCAGAATAAGAAAAACCATTACTTTTAAAGCCCATATTAAAGCCGGCTTAAGCAAGCATAGAAAAGAAAGCTAGAGAGAGAAAATATAAAAGAAGCTATTAATATTAACAGTTACAGTTGGACACTTGTTCATTTAATAAATCTTTGCTATTTTAGCAAGATTGATGAGAGGTAGTACAAATGAGAAGAGCATGAGATAAGCGATCATTTGTTATCATTACTGAAATACAAAGTATGATTCACTGTTTCATAATGGATGTTAAATTTGATTTAACATATGGTTGGCTCATTTGCTGAAAACTATCCTGAAAGACATAAACTCATTCTAAAGCCAAAGTCATTGTCTTCATAATAGCCTTTGAATTATCTTTTTATAAGAGCCCGAGATACTCAGTAAACACCAGCTTGGGGAGAGGATGTGGAAAGGCTATTCCATGAAAAAAAAAAAAAAGAAAGAAAGTACTATATAATCAGATTCATTAAACATATCTTAGAAAATATCACTGCACAGGTTGAAAGAGTAAAGAACTATTGCATTAGAACACCAATACCGACAGTGTCCTCTGAAGTAGGTTTTCCAGTGGTAAGTGGAGAAACCAAGTCATTGGTGTAACCACTTCTGCAGCTACCTAGGAAATCTTTCTGTGTCAACTTCTTCTCTACAGTAGGAAAGAATGTCAGTGCCTACTCTAAATGTAGTGGATTAAGCGGATCATTGCAAGTGCTGTTAAAAAGAATATATAATCTATATGATACTTTAGGAGTGGTGTACTCGGAATGAGAGATACTTAGAAATATTTGCTACATGAGTGTACTCCTATCTACCATTCAATTTTGTCTCAGTTCTCCGTTTTACTGAGAGAAATGCATTAAAAATGTTTAAACAATTGATGTACTCCCTGAGACACCAGTTTGAAGATGCCTCATCTTTGGCAGTCCTCTTGTCAGTTTTATAGTACAAGTCTTACTTCTTGAGCTAGCAAGAATAAAATCAAGTTTGTTAATGTGAAATTTCCTAAGTGTAAAATATAAATGTCTTAACACAATAACTAAGAAAATGCCGTGAAGGCTATGTTGACCAGTTTGATGAAAGCATTTCAGATTGTGTGTAAAACTAGCACATTGTACCCCATAATTGCATTAATGTACACAGCTATGATTTAATAAAAAAAATAAAATGTCTATGTTCTGAAAAACAAACCCAAAAAGCCTTGAACCTTTTCATTGTTAATGATGACTGTGGCTTTCCTCATTTTTCGATACCTATTTTTATAATCCAACCTGTGTTCATCCAAAATAAAAGAATGTGAGGCAGCTCCATTACCCAACCGCTGAAATTGATCTAGATGGAAAAAGTGGTGCTCTACCCTGTTCTGTGTGTTAAATCAGTGGACGTGGTTTCAGTGCATCTTCTCTGATGAAAGTATCATATAATTCACGTTCAGCCATCAGAAGTATGTCTACAAAAGAACACTTCAGCAAAATAAGTTTTATGAACCCATTCTTAGATTATACCCCTTAGTGAATACTACTCTTATGTGGCACTGATTTTATTTATCGACAACACGAATGCTCATGTATTACATCAACTAGTTACTCTGCCTCTCTGGCTTTGCTGCCCTCATTTATAAAATAAAGGATTCCAGCTTTTGGTGATTCATGAACACACAATCAGGTTGACTGTCAGGTTGGCTACACAAACTGTCCCCTGAGTGTCTTACCCAGGTCCAACCCCATACATTGGATTGGTGGAAACCTCAAAATTCTATATTTTAGTAAGTTCCCAGATGATTCTCCTGCGTATGCCCTATGGACTATTGAGGCAGACTATAGCCAAAATAAGCTATAATATTAACTACTGAATTCATTCCACTATTAGCTAAAAGAAGAAAAAGCATGCTAAGTGAGCCCAGTTATCCACTCTGGGGACATACCTACTTGCCCTTTCAAGAAGCTGACCTCACAAGGTCATGGAGCCAGGATGCGGGTGGGGAGGGAGGCAGGCAGCCAGGGTTTGGAATCCTCATTTTCTTCTCTTACCAGCTGAGCTGCATGAGTTTGGACAAGTCTGTCAACCTTACAGACTTTTTGTAAAATGAGAATAATAAAGCCTACTTTGGAAGGAGATTGTACAAGTTAATTAAAAAACATATATGTAAGCTGCTTTTAAGTTGGAAGGGTTGTAAACACTCGTCAGGACTGCAGTTGGGCTGTCTTCACTGTTCCAGTCTTTTTGTTGTTGTTTTGTTTTTTTTAAATCATAACTGTGTACATTGATGCTTTATGGGGTTCAGTGCACTGATTTGATATACAATGTGACATGTTTACATTGAACTGATTAACACATCCATCACAATTATATTCACAGTACTTAGCACACAGCAGGTACTATGAAAACAGTAGTTCAAAGTGATGGAATTTAATCCAATGTCTTGTGACATGTATTCTTCATTCAGGACATTTTCACAAAGAGCCTACTATGTGGGGGACACTGTGATAATCCACCTGTCCCTTCAGATCCATTCTCCCTTCTTGTTTTGCTCTCTGACCCAGAAGGTTGATCAGCATGGACTACAATTACGCTGCCTTCAGGCTTCCCCTGCAAGCAGGCCACTGAGGGTCCTAGGAGGAAATCAGAAAGATTAGACCAATGCCCCACTCACTGAGGTCCACTGTTCCTCACAAGGCAGACTGCTTTTTCCAAATATCTCTCTTACTGTGTTGCAGTATTGTTCCCTCCCCTGACCTCTTTGGGCTGGAGGGTTGATAAACCACTGCTCCTATCCAAAGGGTCCTGCATTAACCTTGTGGTCTCCCACATCCCACTCACATCACTCTCTGAATAGTCACTTTGTAAAAAATCCCCCTAGAGCGCTTCCTCATGTGCATGTACCCTCTATTCCAGTTGGGAGTCTAATATAAACATTATATTAGGAGTTGGAGAATAAGGTAATAAACAAACAAAAAAAAAGTCATGATCTCTCGTCCTCAAGGAGTTCTGACAATGAGCACTATCATAACAAGAATAATAAACAGATACCATTTACTGAACATGCCTCATGTGCCAAGGTCACTGAACTTGTATTTCTGAGGTTGATACAAATATTATCTCTAATTTGAAATAAAAAAAGCAAATAAACCTTGGAAACATAAAGCTTACATATAAGTACTAAGTAACAGAACTTAGATTTAAGCCAGGATCGACTCAATCCAGAGTACACCCCTCATGAACACTGGGGTGTTGCCAGATTTAACTCAACAGAACCCCTGCCAAGTGGATCTTTAGTGTGAGTGATAAAAAAATTTCCCTCCATCATTCTTCCCATGCCAGATCTAGCTATTTTTCATCATGCCCAGTTTTAAAATGAGGGAGAACTGTCCTCTTACCACATCCACTCATCCACCTGCTTATGAGTTTTCTCCTGTATGAAATACCTGCCTCCAAAGAGATGCATTCTTTCATAACTAGCTACCTTTGTTCAAATAACCAGATCAGCCATTTTTCTTGCATCATCCCAAGATGAATGCAAGCAAGCAATGGATAGGATCCTTGGACACTCTTCCCTTTGGGGAGTATCCTGAGACTTTGCAACCCTGCCTGGTGAGGTCAGGCAACTTCATCACTGGCTTTTACTTGTGCAATCTCCCACATGTGGAGCTATCCCTTCTGGATTTACAACTGGGCATCCTTTCTGACCTAGGGGTCAGAGAACTCAGTCTGTATAATGTTTTTTAAAATAGACATTCCAACCCAGGCTGGGCTGACAGGCACACAGCTGCACTAACTTTATTAATTAGTACCCAGACCTTTTGAGAATTGATTTTCACTTTGATACCGACCTATTCATTTCTATCTCTGATATCTAAATAGCAAATCATGTTATCTTATAATTAAGTAATAATCTTCATGACAGAAAAGATGACAGGACTATAAATGGCTTCTGAAAGTGATTAAAATAACTTCTTCCTTCTTCCCATCCAGCCCTGGAAATATTCTCCAACTTCACAAGGCTGTTGTTACTAAACTCTTCATGACATGAATGTCATTCCTCTTCAGAAAGATCATATACCCACCAAGTCACTTGAGACACCATACACGTTCTAAATTTTAAGCCTAAATAAGTGTTAACCTTAGGAAGTTATGTAAATGTAGCCAAACCTTTTACTTTAGCATTCATATTGTTAACATTTTGCATTCATATATACATAAAAGTTCAAAGTAACTTTACAATCATTGTTCATATAACATTGAATATTTAATATGAAATAAAAGTAATGGCTATAAGAAAGTAAGGTTTACTTCAGTTAGTGAACTGAAGGTTTATTGAGCACTTACTATGCACTGATTTCTGAGGTAGATACTGAAGCTATTACAGAAAACAAGTCCCAATCTCTGCTTCTAGGGCAGAGCAGTACCAAGTGACAGGAAGGCTAATAAGAATTGTTTTTGCAGCCAAATAACAACCACAGTGATAGAGAATCAAGTGGAAAGAGTTCTGGGATGGATAAGGAATGTCTGTGATGAGGCTTAGACCTGGGAATGATACAGCCTATTTCATCTCTGCTCAATGAACACTACACAGATAGATGCATCAATGCCATCTTCCTTGTGCTGGCTGGACTGTGAGCACCTTTGGGGCAAGCTCCATGGTTACTTCATCTCCACATTCCTCACAGCTCCTAACACAGTTTTGTACATAATAGAAACTCACTTTGCCAGATAGATACTGAGATGGATGGCTTAAATTTGTTTCTGGCAATGTAATTCTGTTGCCATTTTGGATACCACATTGATTTGACATTTTCCTTCCTAGTTACTCTATCCTTATTTTCCCTTTTTTCTTCTTTTTAAAAACTAATACCCATTCATGTTTCTAGATGACTTCCTATATGGTATTTCCTTTGGATTCAACAAGTGTCCTCCACAGGCATATGAATCTATGACCTTTTGCTACCCAGACATGTCAAAAGCTTGTTGAAACTTTCCTGGACCATGTGTTCTTGTCCTTAATATCCACATTCCAGGCTCTTAATGAAGCTGAATCTAATTCATTTCCTTCTGAGTAATATAATATGTATGTAAAGTCCTGAGAGATACTCTAATTCTAAAGAAAGTAGTAAATTATTTTTAATTATGTTCCACTATGCCTCATTCATCCTCAGTGCTTTTTTTTCTCATCCCAAATGTTCGAAGGTTTCTTTCATTATGAAATTAAAAAGGAATAAGACCCCCCCCAATATCCAGTCTATTTTTAAATTCTGTGTCTTAGTAATGCCTAATCTATTATTCTGAATTTTACAGAAAGTACTGAACTTTGAACTCTTATCTATCTTCTTTTTGTTTTTATTTTTGAAGTTTTTGGCCGGGGCTGGGTTTGAACCTGCCACTTCTGGCATATGAGGCCAGTGCCCTACTCCTTTGAGCCACAGGGGTCACCCTCACCTAACTTCTTAATAATGCTTAGATTTTATTCAAAAGCTATACCTCTTCTTGCTCATCCCACACTTTCTCGTTCTCTCTGTTTTTCTGACTCTTTCTGCGGTTCTGCATTTCTCTTTAGGATTCTCTGTCACTCCATATTTTCCTTCTTTTCTCCTCCCTTGCCCCTCTGACATCTCTTTCTCCCTTTCCTTCTTTCTCTCTCTCCAAATCTGTAGTGTATGCATTTTGGTGGCATGTTGTTCCTCATCTACCTTCGGTAGAAGTTTCTCTTTTCCATGAAATCAACTACAAGAGGAAAAAGTGAAAAGAAACCTTGGAGAGAAATGGAGCAATGGAGAGTTCAAAGGGGACAGTACCCAAGCCTGGGACTACCCCTAACCAGCTGTATGATATCAGTCGAGTCACATCAGTCTCTGGTTTTCCCAGCTGTTAAAACAGGTAAAACAAGACAAGGCCTAGAGTTCTTTCTAGTTCTGAAATTTTTGTCGTTGTCAGTTAGCATTCATCATGCTCCCGTGTGCAGCAGGCCTCAGGCTGATCACTGGACATGATCATCATGTTTAATGTTCACAAGTTCATAAAGTGGGCCCAATTATCTTGTTATATCAATGAGGGCACCGAGGTTCAGAGAGGCAAAGTCACTTCTCTACTGATAAGAACATGGAGCTCAGACATAACTCTTCAGTTATATATTCTGTATCGCCCGTTATTGACTGATCTCCTATGTGTTTATACAATTTCAAAAATAAAAATATTTGACATGTGACTTTTGTAAATAATGAAATCATATACAGAAACAGTTGAAAAATGATTTCTTCTCCCCAAATGAGTTCAAAGGGCACCCATAAGCCCCAGGGTGTTTCTTCAAATCATTTTATTGCACAAATGTACAAACTTCATATATACGCAGTCAGCCCTCAGCACCCCTGGGGGATTGTTGCTAGGACCCCATGTGGATACCAGAATCAGCAGATGCTCAAGTGATGAATATAAAATGGTGTAGTGTTTGCATTTAACTGATGCACATGCTCCCATATACTTCAAACCACCTCTAGATTACTTATAATACCTAATACAATGTAAATGACATGTTAATAGATTTTATATTGTGCTTTTTATTTTTATGAATATTTTCAAGCCACAGTTGGCTGAATCCAAGGATGTGAAATCCATGGATATACACAGCTATCTACACTTTTAACCAATACTCATATTTGTACAAATACATATAATCTCATTCTTTCATATGAGCTTTACATGATGATGTTACCTTATCAGCTTATAAAGCCTATGCTTTCTGTCCTTTATAAAACAATGTTTTTACTTAGTACAGGCAACTATAGCCCTGTCCCTACTCCTATAATTCAGCACTCACAGATTTGTCTCTCTCTATTGGCTGAGAAGCTCCCTTCCTTTCTTCTTTCAATCCTGCATCTGCCATTCTAGGCAAGACTCTAATCATCTCCCCTAGCCCTGAGCCCGAAGGCTTCCACCCCGTGGCCACTGCCTTCCTAGCACTGAGCCTGTGGCCTTCCACCCAGCAGCCTCTCTGCCTGCCTCAGCCCAATCTTCAGAGATCAGCCTGGCTAGATGTTCTCAAAGCCAATCATAGAGGTTGCTCCCCCACTTTTACCCCCGATGGCTCCCTATTGTACCAGAAATAAAATATAAACACCCTTCCACTGCCTCAAAGGCACTTTGTCCGGCTCTCCACATGTATAATATGCCACCTGGTTCTCCACATGTATAATATGCCACCTGGTCTTTTGTGAACCATCAAACAGACTGAGCTTCTTTCCAACTTAGGACCATGGCATATACTGGCCCCTTAACTTGGAAGGCTCCCTCTCTACACCTTCCTTCTCATCTTTCAGGTCTGAAATGTGTCCCTTCTTCCAGAGAGCTTTCTGTGTCCTTCTTGTTTAAATTTATTCCAGTTCTTGTCATTCTATTTTTCACTTTTCATCTGTTCAATACTATTTTTTGGACAAAGTCTCACTCTCTTGCCCAGGCTAGAGTACCATGGCCTCTGCTAGCTTACAGAAACCTCAAACTTCTGATTCAAGAGATCCTCTTGCCTCAGCCTCCCAAGTAGTTGGGACTACAGGCACCCACTACAATGCCTGGCTAATTTTTCTATTTTTAGTAGAGGTGGGGTTTCACTCTTGCTCAAGGTGGTCTGGAACTCCTGAGCTCAAGCGATCCTCCTGCATCAGCCTCCCAGAGTGCTAGGATTACAGGCACAAGCCACTGGGCCCAGCCTTTTAAATACTTCTAATTGATAATTACCTTATTTTATTTATCTCTCTGTGTGTATATGTGTGTGATCTTCTCTCATTTAATACAAGCCTTGAGAGGGTGGAAAGTAGGAGCCTGGCCTTGGTTATAGATATATCTCCAGCATTTAACTGGGGTTAGAAGGTCAATAATTATGTATTTGTTAAAGGAATGAACACAGGACCTCAGATCTTTTCACTTTAAAAGAAAGAAAAGCAAACCATTTGAAAAGGGGAAAAAAATGAAAAGGTTAGGAAAAGTTAATGCTTTTGGCAAATATTATGGGCTCTTGATAGATGTTAAAAGAATGGAGACAACCCTTTAGCATTTTTAATGTATCATCCCGACTTGGAAGGTACCTTTAAAGTTATGGCCATGCCCATTAGTTAATAAATGGATGAGAATGTTCTGCATGACTAACAGGGGCTGATGAATTGAGGATCTCTGAGAAGATTACAGTTGATTGGAAATCTCCAGGCATTTCCCCTGGTTTTCCTCTTCTACTGGCTTATTTTCACACTGATTTTCTGAATCTGCATTCTACACCTAATGTAAATAAAAGTGAAACTCTGAAGAATGATCAGTTGTAATGTAATAGACAGAAAACTTTTTTAAAAATCAAAATTCCTATTGCTAAATCCACCATCCAACACATTTTATTATGTTCGAGTGATATATAAATAACATCATATTTAAATTTGCTCCTGAGTCAGATTATTAAAGCCAAATGAGATTCTGAAATGGTAACTAAAAGAGTTAATATACAAATATTTGCCCAATAGAGATTTAAAAACTAGAAGTGATTTTGTACCTACTGAAACATGACAGACTAAGTGACAGATGTAATGTGAATTGGTATGAAAAAGGCCAATGGAAACCGGGTGGTCTTCGCTCTTGGGATGGAACATTTTTACAGCTCTTAAATCATGGGATGTTTCCACTGCCGGGCTATATAATGAAGACATGGTCTGGCACTGACTCAAGAGGGTACCCCCAAACTATGAACCTTAACATCCCACAGGTTCAGCCAGAAAACTCCACAGTTCTCCACGTTTCTGTCTATTCCACAAACTTCCATTCTCCTTGTTAATGACATATTGGAAGCAAAGTGACACAAAGCAAATTTCATTATAATTCTTTAGAGCCACTTCCTGCCAGGGATTCACCTGCCCAGAGGGAGGGAGCAAGGGATGAGTTAGGCAAGGAAAGGTCTCCTCTCTTTACACTAAGGCATGAGATCACAGAGAGGGTTTTCAGCATCTTTGGTGTCTTATCTACTGGCTAACGTGATTAGTAAATAAAGCAGAGAAGGAATTCCTTGAAGTGGGAAGCCCCATTTGGTTTATTTCTTTATCTCCTCCCCAGTCTTAAAGACTGTCTTGAAGGACTGGGGATCTGGGGGCAGAGTCACAGGCATGGTGACAGCTGTGACAGTAGCAAAACCCATTCGCACACCGGGCAGAGCCTTACCAACATTATCTGCCACCAGAGATCCTTCTGCCATTTTTGTTTATCATAAAAGAGAAAACATTTCAAATGACCTAAATCTAAAAATAGGGTACTTTATACTCATGACTATTATAAATGGCATCTAAAATAAAGACAGAAAAAAAATACCATGATTCCATTTCTGTGATTCTTTCCCCATCTCTTGAAAAAAAAATAGAAAATACTGTGTAGCTTGAATGTCATTCGATCTAAAATCAGACTTCATGCCAGCTGGAATCCTAGGTCTATTTATTACTGTGCACAGTTCTTACATTAACTGTTTGTTAAACAGTGATTTTACCACCACTGAGACACGATGTAACTGAAGGCCTTTCCATGTTTTGCCAGAAAGATTGATTGGAGCGTGACCAGTCTGGGATAAGTTGCTGTTAAAGGACAGGTATGGATGTCCTACTTAGTAACTGATCTAACTGTATTTCTGGAGAAGTCAAGTCTAGATATATAATTGCCTAATGGAAATAGGCCAAGAAAGAGATAGGAAAATAGCCATGACATTTCTTGTATTTTCCTAACAGGTTCATAAATAAATTCACAACATCTTACAGTTACTTAGATGCAGAGACGGGGCAGATGGGGGAGTAAGTATCTCTTCTACTTCAGAGAACTATTCACATTTGTTTCCTAGGATAATTCCAAATAGCGTAGTGCTCAGCTCAGGTCATATAATGCATCCACCAAGCTTGTTAAAAAGTAGGGACCCACAGTCTCTGAGTATAAGGGACTTTACAAAACTTCCTAGGTTTGTAACTGCACAGCTCAGAGACCACACAGTGACTGGGTTTATGCACATACACATGCTCATACACAGATAAATGCGGGTAAACCCAATCTAGATTTATAGATCATCCCAGGTTTTGCTTCTGCAAAACCAGAATTCTCCTCAATCTCTCTTAACAGCCAGTCCTGCAAGAGAAACACAAACACACACAGACATACATACAGTGCTTTTCCAAATATGGGATATCTACACTTATTTCAAGTCCTCAGATGTATGAGTCAGCTATGTCTTGATACTGTGGTTGAGGTCTCTTTCCATGTGCCCCTAAAACACCCTATCCTGGGCCATCAAGCTGTGGGACCATAGCCCTTCACTTGCTCATTACCTTCCTCAGATGAGAGTCTACCCTCCACATGCACAGAGTAGGCACTCAGTAAATATAGACTGGAGAAAAGGAGAAGAAAAATGAATGATGGACAGGACAAAAAGAAGGTGCCCAGGAGACAGCAAGGGATAGAAGGAAATGAACAGGAAGCTAGCAGGGAAATGAATACATAGGTAAGAATAGAGGAGGAAGCTGAAGCAAGCAGAAAGGGAAATTCAGTCCTTAGAAAACAAAGTGGATGGACAACAGTGCCACAGAAAAGATCGCCAAAAGATGGGATATTTCAAAAGAGATGAACAGATCCAAAGATGGAACCCACTCATGAAGTCTTTCTCTTACCAGAAACAAGCAAACGAATTCAGAACCTAGGGATGTGGCCAAAGAGTGCCATCCCCAAAATGCCTGCAGGGACCAGGCAGACACACAGGAGAGGAGGTGAGAAGAGGCTTGGGTGCCAAGCACAACAGCTATTCTGGGGAAAACCTGAGCAGATCAAACAGTTCAGCCCAGACTCTTTTCCCAGAGTCTGGAGCTAACAAATCAATTTGATTCAAATATTTGTGGAATACCTACAATGGGGTTTTAATCACAAACTTTTTCTTGAATAGCTGTAACCTCTAACCTCTCCAAGCCTCTTTCCTCGTTGTGGGGAAAATACACAAATATTTCAACATTTGTTGAGAGGAGAGGTTTTATATGAAGTAATCCAACTCTGATTTCTTTGGTCAAAGCAATTTCTTTGAAGTTAAGATGGGATGTGGATCTTTTTACATGCTAATGTTAGAACACTTCAATTATTAAAGAGAATAATTTGAGCCCAAATAGGGTCCTAATGGTGTTTGTTTCCTACATTTTTTATCAGTAGAGGAATTAAAAATCTAAACCAGTGATCCCAGCCCCCTCTCCACCAATAATGCCCTAATTTCATCCTGTACTCGTTTTTACAAACTCCTTATCATCTGGAATAATACATTTATTTGAATATTTGCTTATTTACTTTCTGTATCATCCAGTCCATGAGGTCAAGGGTAGAGTTTAGGCTTGCTCATCACCTAGTCTCCTGCCTCTGGCACACAGTCGACATGAGATGTACATTTCATTGTTGGTCCAACCAATGTCACTCATGCTGCTACCTGTTTTAATATCAGCATACTTCCATTGGCAAAAAGCAAGAGGAGGAGAGGGAGGGAAGCAACTGGACAGCTAAATGTCAAGGTTATTTCCAGCTGTCATTCCTTTCACTTCCTGCCTGCAGGAGGTCTAACTACATCCACACTACTTTCTAGAAAACAGAAAGTTCTGTGGTATTGTGCAAACCTAACTTTAATTGCAAATTCCAGAGTCATATCTGGTATCTTTCACTCAGAAACACTTCACTACTACTAGAAGCTCCTTTAACCTTCTGCCTCACATGCCAGGCAATTTAGAGCTGAAATTGTTCCCCATTCTCTCCCAAACCTGCCCATGGCACTATTATGTTTGGGCTGAGGCACTAGCCAGTTTCCATCCTTAGACGGGGTTTGGTTGTAGAGTATCCTCACAGATTCCAAATTCCCGATGAGTTCAGGAATTATGTCCCACCTACCTTACATATGACCTTGAATTTCTATTACATGCCAGGTAACATGCAGTTGTATATGCATTGCATCAACCCCTGAAATGAGTCAGGAGCTACCCAGCTGGGCCCCTTTGATTAGGCCATGTGCCTTGTGAGGGGTTTGTGTCTCCACAGAAGGGGATACCTTTTCCTATTCTGCATAAACATGACTTATATGTTAGTAACAGGCTTGATACTAGAAAAAGAAAAGCATAAAACTTGATAGGATGTGACAGATAAAACCCAGTAACTTGATAAGAGATACAATATTCCCTTTGGATAATATTTCCTCTCTTTTGATTAGAAAAAAGTATTTACTAGGAAAACTTTTTTATACAGACTCTTTTGGCATTAGCATGAATACCTCTAAGGAGATATATTATTCAAACAATTTTCTATTTCAAAATATACAGGTAATGAGAACTAAAAAATTATTACATTTTCACTAAATGTATGGCTACACCAAAGTTAATAAAGAAAACACTGAAGCTGCTTTTCCCAAATGCTCCCTCACGTCCCCAGGGAAGAATGTTTTTATTTTAAGAAACCCCTACTGATGGCAGAGCCACCTTGGAAGGGTAATTAATGGCATTTTAAAAAGAGAATGTGCTTCTCATTTTCATTTTACAATACAAATGAAGGTCATGAGGGCAAGAGTCCCCTAGGTACATAAAATGCATTTTTATAAGAGTTTCTAAAACACCATCTCAGGGAGAGAAATATTTAAAAAAAAACTTTAAAACTATTATAATGTGAGTTAAACTCAAAAAACATACATCTGTGATTCCTACTCCAGAAGGAATGTGATTAGGCAGCTAGCTGTCCATCACTCCTGTTTGGCAATCATGTGATGCTGGCTACCTACAACATTCAAATGGAGCTTCCATCAGGGCACTGACACTATTGGAAATAAAGCCATAGACAGCTGGAGCAGAGGGACACAGAAATGATTCATCCACTAGTGAGGAACATGAATTTTATCTATGTCAGGCACAATCTCTTTGTAGGTGACAATATCTGAAACTCCTTTAGGAAATCTGATACTGTTAGATGTATAGTTAAAAAAGAAAGGAACTGAGGACCAGAGTCACAGTGTCACTTCAGAGAAGTTGATTATACCCAATCAACATGTTTACCTGTGAAATGAATGGAGGAGTATCTACTAAAGCATGTTGTAAAGATAAAATGACAATGCAATAAATATTTAAACAGTGTCTGCACAGAAGAGACCCCAGAGACACAAAAGCAATGGCTACATGCTGATCATATCTTGTGGCCCATTGACCACATCACTTCAATCGTTTTCTAGACCATGTCCACCTCCACATCATTATTAAACATGTGTGTGGGGGGATTTTCTAATATCTCATTTGATGCTCATAACAACTTTTCAAGGCAGTAATCATTAAATCCCTTTTTAAAGATGAGGTGACTGAAGCTTAGTTCAATGAACTGTAAAATTCAGTTCTCTGCTCGATTTACTCCGCATGGCTTTGGGGTCCATGGAGTTTCCATTCTTAAACTGATGCAAAGGAAGTCAGAAATTGCAAAACTTTAAATTAGCTAACCGTCCCATGAAAAGTGGTTGATGCTAACTATTTGTACACAATAAAGGGACCATGTGAGTAAGTGACTAGGACCCAAAGAAAGA
Organism: Galagoides demidoff; assembly: GCA_963574575.1. Classification (NCBI taxonomy): domain Eukaryota; kingdom Metazoa; phylum Chordata; class Mammalia; order Primates; family Galagidae; genus Galagoides; species Galagoides demidoff. Next base: position 18,401 of record CAUYQV010117420.1, read on the forward strand.
GAGTTAAGAGTTTTCCGGCCATGGCTGAGAAGTGCTGGGCTAGGAATCCAAGGAACAATAGCAAGAAAAAATTAAATAGATTTCACTGTCCTCTTTTTCTTGAGTTCAAGGGAATTTCCTATAGTCAGAAATTTTCTCATCTAATGACCAAATGTTGCTATAGCAACTTCCACGGGCCATGCAATGATCAAAACTCCTTGTGAGTGTTCCCCTCTTCATTGCACATTCACAACATCTTTAAGAGTTAGTTAGGCCCTCACATCTCTAAGTTTTGGACATAGACTGAAGCTCAGAAGAGGTGAGTATGTAAATCAGACAGTGTTGAGTTGCTCAAAGGGCAGATAAAACTGAGGAGGAGTGTGTCAATGTCACCAAAAGAAAAGGAAGGTGTAGGCTCAAGAAAGACATCTAGCATGACCATGATCAATACCACAATTTCTCCTGTTATCTGGAAGGCAGAGACTCAGGAAGCCACCAAGAGAACCATTATCAGGAATATATCATCTGAGTCCTGAACAAGAACCAGAAAGCTACTGTCACTAACCATTTGCTTTATAGAGAAGCCACCCTGGCAAACAAAGGAATGCCTATACACTGCTTTTCAATGATCCTGAAGTTAGTGCCCAGATCCTGAAAGATGACTGCAGAAAATCCAAGGTCTTCTCTAATGTCCTAGTCAACATGAATTGCAGAGAAGACAGAAAGATGGTTTTGGTCTCCATTCTGTCTTCCAAAACTCAAAACAAGTGCAAAACTCAAACAAGGACCCTAGTTATAAGGGAGTCTGGGGGATATAGGATTGGCCTTCTGGCCTTTCAGTAGAGGAAGACATAGGATGAGGAGGCACAGAAGGCTTGAAGGAGCCTAGTCACTGTGTCTACATCAGCAGGTCTGCCATCCCATAGATTACTCCTGTAATCTCATAATTACAGGGAGTGAGAATCACAAGGGAAACAAGAGTCAAAGGCAACAGCATGTGCTGTGGTTCCAACAACATATGAGGCAGGAGCATCACTTGAGTTCAGGAGTTTGAGTCTAGCCTGGGCAAAATGAACAGAAACGTGACAGACAAGAGGTTACCTGGGTTTAGTGCCATGGAAGTGAAGATAACATTTGGTAACAATGCAGGGTAAGAAGCTGGAGAGGTAAAACAAGGCCAGATGATAAAAAGTCCACTATCTCAGCCTCAAAGCATTCTCAACCTAAGTTAGATATGGCACCTGAGCTATTCTAAGAAGCCCCAAACAATCCTCAACTATTCATTCCTTCATAGAATTATAAGCATTGTGTCCTTGACTGCTATACTGCTCCCCACTGTGAGGATGGGAGGTCAAGGGCAGGGAAGGGCTATGCCATTTTGTATTTCCAGAACACAGCGCAGCCCTGGCACATAACAGAAGTTCAAGAAAGATTTGTCATGAGGGATTATATCCTAAGTAAGGCTCTTTGTGGAATAAGCATTCTTTTGATTGAAGTTACAACCAATCTTTACTGAAATAAAGAGAAAATGCTTTTAAAGTCCCTTGCTTTATAAAAATTGGTTAGTTACACATTGATAATATAGTTAAGAATATATTCTTATAGATTAGTTTTGTACACTTATGCATGGTAGAAGAAAACTGTTGTTTTTGTTAGTGGTGCTATTGCCAAGCACGACCACATGAAGTAAGGTGTTCAGCCAAGAAAGAAGCCAACAGAACCTAAAGATGAAGAGACATAAGTTCTCAAGAACATTATTTTGAGTGCCTGGATCCAGAGTGCTGAAGTTATCACTGGTAGAAAAATTCCTTTTTATGGATTAGCAGGTCAAGTATGGTTTCCACCTTGTGCCACTAAAAGGAGCACAAGTTTTTAACATTCTATACGTGCACCATTGGTTGAAGAAATGGTAAGGACTGGAAATAGTGGAAGAATAGAATCTAGCTTTGGGGAACATCAATTTGTTGCTGAGTTACCATAGAGTCATTTCAAAGAGAGATAATTGGGAGGGACCTAGCAATCACTTGGGAATTCTTAAGAGAATTAAGAGAAAATATAACAGGCCCTTTCTTAGTATAAATGCACAAAAATTGATTAATACAAAAATTATCTTTCCTAAAATGGCTTTGGAGTTCCTTGGGGTTGTGGGAATTACAAATGATCTGAGAGAGAAGAGATTAGAGTTTCCTCAAAAGATGTTAGTTGTATGGTAATTAATGACATGAAAACAGCATGATGCCCATTGAAAAAAATCATTGAAGACTTTCCAAATAATTGAGCCAAATGAGATATTGAAAAAATCAAAGCAAGAAAGCTTTATCACTAAAAATATAAAAATACAAGAGAATTAGCCAGTAAAACAGGAAGAGTTGTTCTCATCTAAAATGGCTATTGCTTATCATCAAACTCATACAAAATTCCTAAAATCTGTCAGTGTAGTAGTTTCTAAGTGATATGTCAACAAATATATTCACTGAGAATAATTATTCTGCCTAGAGCCAATGTTTCTAGAAAAACATCCTAAAGAGTCAACTGTTAAGTCAATAAAATGAATGTTTTAAGCAGGTGTTTTGAATTGTGCTGATTTATCCATATTTTCCAGGTTAATTTCCACATTTACCACCAAACTTCTGCAAAGAATAACATAAAATGTACCTGGAAGTATTTTGCTCATCATAAATGCAAGGGCATTTGTGCTAAACATATCTGTCCTCCAAAGGGTGATTCATAAATCACATTCATTTACCAAATCCTTAAAGTTTCCTTTTTAAACATCATGTTTGGAATGCCAAGTGTCACCAAGTTTAAGTGGTATTTTTAAGCTATTAGCAGCTGACATTTTAATGAGGTGTATTTATGAGAGACACAGGACAAAAAAACAGAAGATAAGAAATGAATAAAAGCTGAATCAAGAACTCATGAAAAGAGAAATGAATTATTACCCATTTACTTTATCCTTTTCTTTTAGCATAACAATTGGAAGAAGTATAACTTACTGGTCAAGAATGTGAGCTGTGGCTCGGCGCCTGTGGCTCAATTGGCTAAGGCGCCAGCCATGTACACCTAAGGTGGCGGGTTCAAATCTCCAGCCCAGGCCTGCCAAACAACAATGATGGCTGAAACCAAAAAATGGCCAGGCGTTGTGGCGGGCGCCTGTGGTCCCAGCTACTTGGGAGGCGGAGGCAGGAGACTCGCTTGAGCCCAGGAGTTGGAGGTTGCTATGAGCTGTGATGCCATGG
>CAUYQV010117422.1:0-31773 GCA_963574575.1 Galagoides demidoff
TGTGGCGGGCACCTGTGGTCCCAGCTACTTGGGAGGCGGAGGCAGGAGACTTGCTTGAGCCCAGGAGTTGGAGGTTGCTATGAGCTGTGATGCCATGGCACTCTACCCAGGGGGATAGCTTGAGGCTCCGTCTCAAAAAAATAAATGAATAAATAAACATTCTAGTGCAAATGCCTTTGTGGTAAAATGATTTTTTTGTTCTTCTTGGTACATATCTAGTAATGGGACTGCAGGGTCAAATGGAAGGTCTACTTTTAGATCTTTGAGGATTATCCATAGTTCTCTCCAAAAAGGCTGTATTAGTTTGCAATTCCACCATCAGTGTAGAAGTGTTCCCTTCTCTCCACATCCATGCCAGCATCCGGTGATTTGGGACTTTATGATGTGGCCAATATTGCTGGTATAGGTGATATATTAGAGCGGTTTGATCTAGTCAAAGTAAATGAAAAACAAGTGCACTAATTTCAGACAAAAGTTAAATTTATTTAATCTATGAAGACCTCAGGGATGTTAGTTAAAAAAAAGAGAGAGAGAAATTCGACAGAAAAAATGTTGGCAAGATATATGTATGACTTTAGAGAATAAAAAATGAAAATATTAACAAGTATATTAAAAATTCAATCTCACTTAACTAAACATAAATAACAAATAGGCAATATTTTAACCTGTCGTATTGGCAACTATTTAAAGATTTTGATGATATTCAGTGTTGGCAAGTATATGAGGAAACAAAGTTATCTTTACTATTTCACAAAAGAGCCAAGATATTTGCATAAGAGGTGTTCTCTGGCATCATTTGTATAAACACACATACACATACGTTCCGCAGATCAGTGTCCGCTCATAAAAGAAGCAACAAAATTAATTTCCAACTTGAAGGCTTAAGATCCTTGAATACTATAACTATTTATGAATAATTAATCCATGGAACATATGTTACAGTAGGTCTCAAATGGTTTGCCTGTTTTACCTGTACTGATGATTTTCTATTGCTCTGGAGGTAGGTGATTAAAAGCCAATGCTATAAATTGTTCGTGATGTTTGTGAGCTCTTCTTTGAAAAAAATGAACAACAGTTCAGGACTGAGGAGTTTTCCAGAACTAAGGGGTTTCTGAAAGGCAAACTAAATCTAAAGTTCAGGTACTTTCAGTTCCAGCCAGAATTCAGTATGTCACACCATTTGTCATTATTCATTTTTTTTTCTTACTCATGTTAAGAAATGTGGTATTTCTCTCCACGTGGCCTATCTTCCAAGCTTGCCCACAACAGTTTTGTAAAGAATGCATTCTAAATGAGGTATCTATAAAAAACATAAGAAGCTAGCTTGGAGAAGTAGAGAAGTAATACTTGCTGTATAAACCACTGTTTGCTCTTAAGTATATGAAAGTTCACAGAGAATGACATCTAAAAGCACGTGGAAGTAATGTGAAGTTGCAGGGCATGAAATGTCAGGCTTCAGGTCTGAAATCAAATTGTCTGATGCAAAATATAAATGAACAGATATGCAATTTGGGGACATTTGTGGTGCTGGGTATGTTCTAAGTAATGCAAGTAGAGATCAAAAGTGAAACTTTTTCCTTAATTTTTTTTTCACACAATTATGTTAATTTGGGGGGTTTGAACTTAATACACTAAATTATAAATACAGCACAGGTGGCTGTGGAGATAAGTATTTTAGTGTAAGTTTTCAAGAGCATCTTCTGCATTCAAATGATCTAATAGGCCACATATGATGTCACTCAAAGACTGAGCATGAAAAACGTGACAGACAAAAAAGGAGCAAGTGAGACGTAGGTTTTGTTTTCCTACATTAAATTGTGAAAACCTAAAGCCGGGGTGGGGAACCTGCTGCCTGAAAGCCACATATGGCCTTCTAGGTCCTTAATTGTGCCTTTTGGCTGAATACCAATTTTACAGAATAAATCCCTTAGGTCCTAAAACATAGGAGAAAGGACAGAGTTACAGATAAAAAGTCAAATCTGCTTGGCGATTGTGGTCCAAGGAGAACGGAAAAAACCATCACACAGAGTATAGCCTGTCCTTTATACAACAGGTGCATTTGGGGACATCGTGGTCTGGAGGGGGAAGATTTTGCAAACATGGAAACACATCCGTATCACTGAGGGATAGAATAAACTGTTAGAAGCCAGCCAGCAGTGATTTTTAAAAAACATCTTTCTTTTCCCCCATCCTAATTAAAGCAAAGGGTTATTACTGTTCTTGAAAGAGTGGGAGGATAGTCATGTCCTGCTTTCCTGAGAATACAATCTTTGTGGACACCGTCTGAAGATTTCCCATGGGGGATTCATGACTTTTAAGAAGAATGTCTTCAACAAAATTATTCTCCTTTGAAATAGGAGAATGAAGGCAGGTGAGAAGATCAAGTCTTTAGCACATGCACAAAGACCGAGCAATCAGAGGAGCGGCTCTTGATAATGACATGCTCCTGGGGCAAGGCCTTCAAAGCCCGTCAAGGGGTTGATTGAGCCTCTGAAGCAGGCAGGCTGCAGAGTACTGGTTAGCTTCCTTTGTAAAGGAACAATGGAAACCCGTGTGGCCAGGTGACTTATCTAATTTTCACCTGTTTTCCCAGATGGTGGGGAAAGGTGGGGGAAGGGGGCAATCAGCAGCTGCCTCCATCTCATCTGGCAAGGGGTGGGGCAAGGGCAGCTGAAGGAGTCAGGGGGACTCAACGCTGTATTGGCCTTCCAGGATTTGTGGATTTCTCCGCAAAGTTAATTGGATTAATGCAGGTAGCAAGTTTAATTCATGCTTCTAATTACAGATCAAGGACTTGGTAGATCCCTCCTTAGACAAGATTTATGGAGCACCTCACACACGCCTGGCACTGTGCTAGGTGGATTTATGTAAAAACTGAAGACAGAGGATTTTGAGGCACCATTTCATTCTGTCTTGTCCAACTGGACTTCATCCGTAGTTGTTAATTCTCATTATAAAGGGCAAGGAAAGCACAGCTCTGTCCTCCTGCCCCACCCTGTTTCCTATCATATATCATGTCTATTCTCACGACAGTAAAATAATAAAGTGGGAGTTTGTGAATATTTGCCTCCTTACCTGCTAGTTTCTAATGAATAGTCAAATTAGGAAAAGACAGGGCAAGGGTCACGTGAGAGGAAGTTTCTGCATTACTTCCAACTGGGTGACTCTAGCCCCAAATCTGGAGGCCCTCACAACATGGGGCTATTTTATTTAAATGTAGAGCGTACTTCTGGAACTTTCTTGAAAGCCCAATTTTTCTTCCTCTTTTATATTGATTTGTTTATAGCACTGCCCAATACATTGATTTATCCTCTCACCTGCTGTCAAAGCAGACTCCTCCTGAGGTTGAGCGTGGGCCATTTCAGGTAATCGATCATAAAATGGCTCAGCCACGCCAGGTTGCTTTAAACCCCTTTCTGAAGGTGTTTTCTAACTCAAAAGCAACCACTTTGGGGCGTGACCCCTGCACCTGGCGTGTCAAGATTCTCTGACTAATTGAATACACAGTGATCTCAGTTCTCCACCTGAGACGGTGCTGATAGTAAAACCGGGGCCTATCTCACATGGCAGGGCCTATAAATTAGCTCAGTACCCCATCCATCTAAGCCCTGTCAAAAATGAAAGAGAGAATAAAAAAAAAAAAAAACTGTTACCAAAATTACACCCTTCCACATTTGTATCCAACAAGCAAATAATCGTCAGCGCATTGAATCTGTGTTAGGAAGTGGAATAAATATAGCCTTCTATTAAAATCCTTAGCATGGAGAAAGAAATGGAAGCACTTATTTGGGCTGAAGATGTTTTATTTAACAATGAAGGCTAAATCCCAATTTCATCTTCACTGTCATGAGCACTCTCCAAATATATGCGCCTTATAGCATAAAGGCAAGGTGATCTAATGATCTGAGGCCACAGCTCAGTTCTCAGAGACACAGGCTCTGAAATAAATATTAGCAGGCAGAATGTTTGGAAGACAGAAATTAGCTGATTACTGTGGACAAAGAAGTTGGGCTCCACGGCCGGGATAAAGCCTTAGCCAACCCCAGGAGTTTGACACATGTTTTGCCCTCCAAGTAGTTTAGATTTGGGGCAGACACTTGTACCTTTGATCAGTCAATGTATGTGAACTAGGGAGAGGCCAGGACATTGGCCAAGGTGGCTCTCCTAAAGGCTGAATTAAACAAACCCATAAATGCTGCAGGGGAGTCTGACCCGGGACAGCGATCGGTACATCTACTTTAGTGGAAGCTGTAATAATTCAGTGTAAGCATCCAGTCAGATCAAGAATTTAAAAAAAAGAAATAAGTGTAGGGCAGTGCCTGTGGCTCAAAGGAGTAGGCTGCTGGCCCCACATGCCAGAGGTGGTGGGTTTAAACCCAGCTCCGGCCAAAAACTGCAAAAAAAAAAAAAAAAAAAAAAAAAGCGTGGGGGAAATCTAAATGGTTAATTGTTATATTTCTTCCCGAAGTAAATCCAGATGAAACTCTTCAAACACGAATGTCCCTCTGTTGGAATCCCGACCATTTCAACTCTTTGGGCATACTTTGGTGAGATGAGGCAGTTTGACCCCACGTGGGCAGACACACAAATTTGGCCTGAGGGTTTAACTAACCTGCTGAAAGGTTCCAGCAGCATCCTCGGGAGCACAGATGTAATGAGGGTCAGATGATAAGCAGACACAGGTGTTATCACCATCCCTGGTTTTCTTGTTTTCCAAGAAATATTCTAGAATGAAATAAGTGAGTTGCTACAGATTATGAAGGCTGGTATAATGAACTGAACTGTGTTCACGCCCCCTAAATTCCTGTCTACCCTGGGAGGTAACAGTATTTAGAGAGAGGGCCTTTATTGACATAATTAGGCTTAAATGAGACCAAAAGGATGAGGCTGTGATCAAATAGCACTGGAGCCCTTCCAGAGGGGAACGGGGCAGGGGAGCTCTCTTTCTGTCTGTCTGAAGGAGGGCTGTGAGGACACTGACAAGGCAGCTGTTTGGGAGCCAAGAAGAGGGTCTCACCGGCAAATTGACCAGCACCTTGATCCTGAACTTAGAACCTCCAGAACTGTGAGAAAGTGTTCCTGTGGTTTAAGCCACGGATCCGTGCTCCATTGTTAGGGCGGGCGGAGCAGCCCAACGGAGCTGACCCGGAGGTTGGTGAGTGCCGCCCAGTGCCTCTGCACTTTACTCCCCAAACTGGAGATAATGAGGAAGGACAGTGTGGGACTCTAGGAGTTAGAGCAGTTGTCTCAAAACAGCTCAAACATAGACAGCTGGTGCTGGGGAAGAAGAAAGCTCCACCACAGGGACCACAATCTGCTCGCAGGTAAGACACGAGGAGAGGCAACTGGGGATGGTGTGGGGTGAAATGCCAACCTAAGTCTTCTCGACCCCAGTACTACTGACCTTGGGGGCTGATAACTCTTCGTGTTGGGGCTCCCACCTGACAGCATTCCTGGGCTCTACTCACTGGAAGCCAGTGGCAATCCCTACCCTGAAGTGATCACAAGCAAAAACATCTCCGTCTTGAGACATTGCCAGATGTCCCCTGGGGAGCAGCATCATCCCCCAACACTCCATTGAAACGATTGATCTGTAAGTAATATATTCTCCCGGATAGCCGGGAATATCAGTGCACGTGCTGTCAAGGTCAGTCTGGGGAGGAATTACGTTCACTACAACCCGTGTTTTTTGTTTTTTAACTTTTTTGTGGACAGTGGTGGCTTTTGTTCCTCTAATGAATGCTTAAATGAGACCAAATAAAGAATGCCTTCCCTGCTATCTACTCATCATTCTCTAAATCAGGGTCAAGGTAACCGTGTGCAGTAAAAATAGTGTAATTGGAAGAGACGGAAATTGTGTGTAGGTGGGATGAAAAGTATGACGGAGAAAGGAGTTGGCTGTTTAATCCTCAGGAGATTTTTAAAGTATATTGGGGTGGTTTATCATTGGAAATATCGAATAGCTACATTTTAAAAGGCAAATATGATAATCAGGTCTTTCTTGGACTATTTGATGAGAACAAAATTATTTCATTCTCTATCTGAATTTTTAATAGAAGTTTTGAATGTTATGCATAGATTCAGAGTGGTTTCCTCATTTTCCAAATATATGAATTGAAGGAAATGCAATTTCATGTTACCTGATTCTAAGCTACTATAGATCATGTGGCACAAGACACTAATATAATGTTAGATAATAAAATGGGCATTTCAGATTATGCTATCACTTTTTTCCTCTCAGGGACTGTTTCATTATAATGTTTAAACTTTGAATGCTAGATGAGCTTTATTAAGCAGAAACATTCCATTTTCTTTTCACGCGCTTAAAAAATAAACACGGTGCAGTATTTCTCTGCTCCCAGAGCTGCGTGTTTGTAAATGTCACGGGGAGGCATGGGGTGGGAGATCAGAATCTCTTATCATTCATGAAAATAAGTTGCATCTGAATGGTTATAAGAAAGGGCCAGAAAGTAACTAAAGGAAATTCACAGTGGAATTCTTCTGCCACCTAAAGCAATAAGAAAAAGAATCTAAATTGGCCTAGTTTTCATGAAAACTGTGCTTGCTAATTTCTTCTCGTTCTTGGTCTCGTGCCAGTTTTTGAAACCCCAGGTAGGTTTATATTACAGGCTTTTTGCTCAGGCAGTGGAAATGGTAAATCTCTTTGTAGCTGTGGGTTGTATTGAGCTGAGTTCTGTGCAGATCCTACTCCCCATCCCTCAAATGTGAAACGAGTATTAAATCCATCGAAGGCAGAGCTGCTGTCCTTTTGCAAGTGACTGTCCAACTAGCGAGAGGAACGAGAATGCGGGCTTTAGAGAAACGAGCGTGGAAACATTCACCAAAATAAATTCTTGACGTTTTCCTTCAGCGACATCGGACTCTTTCCTGTTTCCTTAATAATATCTTTGATTTCTTTCTCATTTTTCTTCTTTCTACTCCCTTCTAACTGAACACCTTCAATTCCATCTCTGATTATTTACGGCATTGAGATTAAGAATTATTTGAAAAAATCAGGAGAGTCAAACCACAGCTGACTGTTTAAACAGATTTTAATCTCAATGTTGTCTCTTTCCTGATCTCCTAAGAGACCAGAAGGTAAGTTTTCTTTTCCGTGGTCTTTTGGGTTTTGACTCCTGCCTCCTTCTCGGCTGCTGGGTCTCAGTGATTAACCGCCCAGCCTTTCCAGGTGTCCTTTCAGCTGGACACAAGATGGCCCGAGGATGGCTTTCTCTGAGGAACTTCACATCTGGGTTAGCGGACGGTCCTCTGGGAGTCTCTTTTGACCAGGGTCACTCCTGCTGCCTTCTAGGCTATGGTTTCACAGACATTTGTATGGGAAGCAGTCTTGAGAGACTGTTTTTACCCCTAGAGTAGAGGGTGATTTGTTTATTGTCTGCTATAATAAAGAGGCAAAGAGTATACAAACTGCTTTCCGTTGTACAAGACACATTCCCTTAGCTCTGGGTCCCTCTTGTGTAATGCTTCTGACGTGTGTGTGTGAGAGTCTCGCTTCGACCCTTGGGAAGTGGTGAGCAGTGAATGAGAGTAAATGCTGATTCGGTGGAAGGAGAGAGTGTGTGCTGTAAGGCCCTCTGATACGACATGGGTCTTTCTTCAACACAGAGAAATACCAGACATGCAGTAAGAATAATGAACTGCTACAGATGGGGCACACTTAGGTGGTGCTGGATTTCTCTTGATTTCTTATCTACTAAGACTGGAAAGATCGTTATGATCACTCTAAGTCTCAACCCTGCATCCACCTGGTAGTGACGTGCCTATAACTATCCTAAAAATACTTAAGGAGATCATTTGTTGTGTTTCAGAGAAAATCCCGACTACGTGCTTGCCAAATTGCTTTTGTCAGGATCTTTTCAGTTTAAGACTCTTTCGCCTCACAGGTTGGCCTTGCAAACTGAGCAGGAAGTGTCATTAGCCCCTTGGGTGATTCATTTGCAAAGGGTTAACCTGTTGCGTATAGAACAGACACTATATCACCAATTGACCGTGAGCAGAGAACTTAAGGTGCACATTGTTTTTGGTCTCATCCCCCCACCATTCTATCTCGGCTGTGTCAACCTGCTTGGCAGGGAAGATTTAGTTTGTGCTTGTCAAAGCTCCTTAATATTCTTAGCTGAAAGGTGCTCCAATAAATAGAGTAGTGTTAACATAATAATTTGAATGAGCATAAAGAGATAGGAAGAAAGAACTCAGAGAACCTCCAGCTAGCTCATTTTAAAATGAAAAAATTAGATCACAGATGAAGATCCTCTGTGAGCAGGGCATTTGCGTACAGGGTTCTGAGGATTTGGTAGCAGGGCTTTGCATAGCAAAGCTTAACGGTCTTAGCCATTGACTTGATGTGTTTAAGAAAAGCCTAATACAGAGTTCTGTACTTTCTGTGACAGAGACACAGATTATTTAAATGAATCCCGAAACAGGCAATTTCTGCCGATTTCAAGAATGGATAGTACGCTTTAAGCAATTATTCAAAGGACATTTTTTTTTTTTTTTTAAGCGATGATGTGGGGTAAGAAAGGGGGATATTTGTTTCAAAACAGGTTGAACATTTTCTGCTCTTAGTCCTGTTGCCTTGATGTCAGGGAAAACCTGAGGCTTTAACTTATAAAGATAAGAGGCTTAATTAGCTCACATTTCTGCAGGTTGTACAAGAAGAGTGGTGCCGGTATCCCCTTCTGGTAAAGGCCTCAAGACACTTCCACTCACAGCAGAAGGCTAAGGGAAGCTGACATGTCACAGAGAAAGAGGGGGCAAGGGAGGGGGAGGCACCACCTTCTCTTAAATGACCAGCCCTTCAGTGAACTAATAGAGGGGTCCTCCCCCAAGCCATTCAGGAGGTGCCCTCCCCCATGACCCAAATAGCTCTCACCAGGCCCCACCTCCAATACTGGGGATCTAATCTCAACGTGAAAATTAAAGGGGACAAATATCCAAACTGTATCATGGTCCGACAAAAAGAGGAAATTAAGTTTCTGTAATGTCCCCAGCTGCTTCAGCTGGAATCAGCAGGTAGATCTCCATACTATAGACTATCACAAGCATAAGAAAAATGTAGTACGCAGGGTCAGTACAGCTTAGGTTTGAACAGAGTTTCATATGGCTCACAAAGACTTGTATGTTGTCATTTAAGGATGCAAACTTGTGTTGCATTCAAAGCAGTTTCAATTATATTGTCTACTGTTTTCTGATGACACGGCCTTTGCCAGTGTAGTTGAATGTAAAAGCACATAGTTAAACACAATTTTGAAGCAATAACTGACCAGTTAATAAAAAATGGGCTTTACGGATTTCCATGGCAAATTTTAAAATCTTTTCAGAGTATAAAGAGAGAATCTCTGTAAGTTGACCATCCAGGAGACTGTAACAAACTGGTCAGTATACCGAGGTTGCAACATAAGGAACTAGGCCTAGTGTACTGATATGTATATGTGGTGCTGTCCGCTCTATGCAAATTATGTCAACTTAAGGAGGTGATCAGTGCATGCATGGTTAACTGGAGGCTTTTGTGGTAGAGACTGCCTAGTTCAAATCCATTACTCTTCCCGCTGGGCGTGCAGCTAAACTACTGTCCCAAGCCCCGCTGCAGTCGGATGAGGCTGTATCACTGAGTTCTGCAATTGTATTAGCAAGAGTATCGAGACTAAGTTGAGAGGGTGACCGTGACAACTGACATCTTGTATTTTAGTAACTTAATTAGAATATAATTTTAACTTTTACATAAATAGGTGGACAAAAGGAAGAAAAGAATGAAATATGCATATATTCCATTCTCATTGACTGTGTCAAATGAGGACCGGACATTTTATGTCATCACCTGCCCCCTTTTAGCATTAGGGAGGTGTCAGAGGCAACTCCCCAGCAGATAAGTTCCCAAAAAGATAAAGCAGCACAAAGATACCTTTCAAAACCTTTTCCAACCAAGACGGTGCCATGTTCAGATGAGCTAAGGGCCCATGGGACTCTCTTGAGCTGTGTCCTTTTACTTCTTTTTCTGGCTAATGATTATACTGCTATACCAATTCCCAGCATCTTCTTTCCATAGGCAAAACTTTTCACATTCTAGAACAGGACTTCTTTCAATTGTTTTTTTCCAAGTGTTACACTTTTATTAAAGGCATGAGAGGTAAAAAGGAGCCCTGGGTATCTGGGGGAGGTCTGGCAGTGTGGATGGAGAGTGCAAATAACTACAGAATTTTCAGGGTGACAAAGAGGGATTTTATTTAGGAAGAACAGAGAGAAAGTTTAGAGCACTTCCAAGGAGAGTTGGAACAGGGTCCCTGAGGAAGTTTAGAGCACTTCTAAGGAGAGTTGGAACTAGGTCCCTGTCACAGAGGAGAAAAGGTGAGAGAGACCAGGTTTTCTTTTTGATTAAAAAAAAAATGGAATACATGTAGAAATTATAAAAAGAGACATAATTTGTGTGTATTTAGATAGAACAGAACTGATCCATAGTTGCCCCAAACTCAAATAATAAAAACGGTTACTTCATGCCAAGTAATAATTAGCTTATATAGTATTTTAGCAGGTCAATTTTTCAATAGCCTCTATCCATTGAAGTTATTTTATCCTCCATACATGTTCATATGTCCTTAAGAGGGTATCCTAATATACTCTGAAATGGAACAGACTGTGAACGCTTGAATTTAATAAACTTTGAATTAAAGAAAAGATCAAGAAGATATATGTGAATTTTTGACTGGTTTAAGTAGCATACTATCAGAAAATTTGAAAAGAATCATTCCTTTTGTACCAATTTTCTGGAAGTTCTCATTCACAGCGTAAGGAGGGAATCTCTTATTCTTGGAGATAGGGTTAATATGGACGAAGAAAGATTATGAAGTCCAGGGGAAATTTTTCTTACTCTTACAGATTTTAGTAGCCTCAGTTGATATTTAAAAGAAATTTTCCACTCCTGTAGATGTGCTAAATTTCTCTGATGGGGGTAGGATAAAATCTTAGGTTCTGGACTTTAGTGCGAACATCCAACTTGCACACTTGAGGTCGACATTCTACTTATGCTGCACCCACCAGCATCCACCCCAAAGCCACACGGGTGCTGTGATTTCTGTCCTTGGCGTGTAGTCTGGACTTGGCTTACTTCCACCCGCTATGAGTGTTGAACAGACTTGTGATTGCCTTCAATCAAAATAATAAGGAGATTACTGTGCATAGCAAATAAATTGTGGGCTAAGTCCTGTCATAATAATAGTTTTCATTTTTATAACAGATTGGCTTGGGAGATCTTGAAGAATTTGCAAATATGGTTTCCCCAGTTTTGCTGAGAGGAAAGCAGAGCCCCTGGCACCAGTCTAGGATTAGAGATCTCGGGGACTACAGCTGAAAACCCAGAACTCGCATTTTGGAAATTTGGACTCAGTTCATCAGAACAGGATAATAAAATCCTGACCAGGATCTGCATCGTCCTGCTATTTGGAGGAGGTAGAGTTGCTGATTCTGCTAAAGAAATAGTTGCTGAAGAATTTATCATTTTCTGCTTTGAGACTCCGAAATCATTTAGAAGAATGGAGAATGGGAATCCTAAAAAATACAGGCAGAGGGTCATATGCTAACTGCCATCCACAGGGAAAATCTGAAAACAAATTTGCCACTTAGATTATACTGCATAAATAAAAGTGCTTATTCTATCTGTCAAAACACCAAGAGGCTCTGCTTGGTTAGATATTCTAATACAGTTAGCAAAGTAATGTAATTGGCTGGCCTTAATAGACATCAGCTCGATGGGCAGCGTCACTAAAGTTAACCGGCATGCTGGAGATGGGACCAAGGAGCTGCAGATGAAGCCAGAGGACACACAGAGGGGCTAGAGACCCATCAGGATTTCCTGGGGGAAATGTTCGTTATACTGTGCATCTGGTAGAGTGCCTCCGAAATCTGTACCTCCTAAACGATCCTTTGGAAGATTTATTTTTAAAAACACACCTCCCCTTACTTTGAAAGGCACACGTATATACATACGATGGCCTTATAAATTAATATGATAGCTTCCTTTGAAAAGGTAGTCACGCAAAGCAATGGCATCCTCCTCATCTCCCACTGTTAGACAAAGTCAAAAACAAGAACCTCCCCAAATAAACAGACAAATTACAAATGGTCACAGTTATTTGACACTCACCTCTCGTTGAGAGACGGGAGTCCATGCACCTTCCCAGTGAATCTGGGAAAGGCACTGTGGCTGCAGCAGCTGATAAAACATTGCTCAGTGTGACATGCCAATTTCTAGACCCAGGCCCTGGAGTTTGACGGTTTCCCTTTTTTAAATTTCAGAACACTCAGTTTGAGGAACCAGATGTGAGGAACTGAGAGCTTCCTTGTTAGAGAGACTCGCGTGCAGAGGGACTGAGGCTTTAGGTGACAGTTCTAGATGAGCTTCCAGCTGACACCCAACATCAAAGTGCTGTCTTTGAAGTCGTCCCCCTGCCCTGGTCCACCTGCCCCCGCTGTTTCTGAGTAAAGCAGACATGAGCCCTGCACACATCGCCAATTTTTACCCAAATACCTGAGTTCTGTCATTTTAAGTTATAAAGTTTGGGGGCAATTTATGTCTATGCTCGTCAAAGGTACATAGATCACAAGAAAGTTCAGAAACAGACTGTGTTATGGTCCATTCTTTTACTTGGAAGAAACACAGCCAACGGAATCCTTTCTGATTCTCGTGTGCAAGTTTTAACTAACTGGGCTTGTCAGTGTTGCTGGGGACGGGGGTGGGGGCTTCATGTCTGTCCATGTCTTTTATGGTTCTTGACTTTTGGGTATCTCAAAACTTTCATCATGACCCATGTACGGACACATTGACAAATTGATATATTCCTTTTATAATTTCTATTCTTTCTGGATTTGAAAACACATTTCTTTCAATAAAATACTCAGCTGCTATTTTCTGTAAGCCGATGTTTCTCATTTGTAGCCTGAAATCTGTGTGCATAATCTGATTCCAAACTTGTTAGTCCTCTAATCTAGTTGCTGCTGTCTGTTTCCACTCCGTAGATTGCATTTCTATTAGTGCCTTGATGAAACTCTCATCAGTAAAACGAAGCCTGCTGCCAGCGCCTTCTTCAGTGGTCTCAAAGAAAAGTGGCTTCCTCCAAGAGTTACAGGCCTTTGCTATGCTGTTATTTATTAATGCATTTTGGTATTTTACTTCTAAAATCAGAATTACAAATTACCATGATGGTCACACTATAAGTGAATTAATAAGACCCATCTCTACACCTGTCCTCTAGGTCTCGTCTCACTGCTTAGATTCCTTGGGAATCGTGACCTGTTCTTCTACATGTCCAACTTTTCACCGCCTACTGAATTACTCAGATTTTTCCCATATGTTACATTAAATTTATCCCTCAGCCTAGCTATCTTCCTAGTTACTGCCATTTTTCTTTTTTTCCATTTGTTACCGAAATTCTTTCAAGAGTGGTCTGCTGTAGCATCACTCACCATCCCCCTGACATAACCCTTGGCTCACCAGTAGTCCCTTACGTGCTGAACCTAAAGGGCCTCTTTGGACCCTGGGTCACCCTCCAGCATATCGAGCAACACCCACCACCATTTCTCTAACCTCCCTGGCACTGCTTTTGTGGTTTTCTCCCATCTTTGTGATTGCTCCTTTTTGAGCTGCTCCTCATTCCATCAAGTCCTTTCTTTTCTATTTCTAGATGACTCCATCGATGCTCATGGCAAATCTTGTTCTTTGGGCCAGCTACCTCTCAGTTCCCAGCCTGTATTTTGCTACCTGTTACATAGCTCCGTACTGAAATGTGCCACTGTGACTGACCTGTCCCATCCTTTGTTTCCAGTCTTAGGGAGTGGCTCCAAACTTGAACTGATTATTCAAGAAAAAGACAGAGATCAAGTGTAATTCTTTTCTTTTTCTATTCTTTTTTTATTAAATGATAGCTGTGTACATGAATGCAATCATGGGGTACAGTGTGGTGTTTGTAATTCTTTTGTATTTATCGCACATCTCCCAAATTCAACAGCAAAGGTTTCTTTTCCTACTTCCTTCAACTCACCGAGTCTGTCCACTTCTTTCTGGCTATACTGTTCCTTCTTTGTTTTAGAAAATCATCTCCTTATATATTCTACCCTGTGCCTCTTTTTCTATGTACCTCTTTACAAGCCGGGCAAAATAGTCTTCCTGTAATGCCATTCTGAACATGCCATTCCCCAACACAGAAATCTACAGGGCGCCTATGGCCTGTATACACATAGTGCCTTTAACATTTTCTGCTTTGCCACCACCCACCTTTCAGTGGTTTTGAACTTTGGAAAGTTCCATTTTAATTGATTCTCTAAATCATCACTGGAGAACAGCAGCTTACAGTTAAAGTTGCTAAGATCTGGTAGACGGCAAGACCACCTTTCTTTATAGATTTCTTTTTTACAATGTGCTGGGCAATCCTTATGTTCTACCACATTTAAAATGAGACCAGAATTATTTGAACTTTGACAAAACCTCTCTTAAGAGTCTACCTGATAATGTTATAGAGTGCCATTAATTTTTTTTTAATTTCCAATGAATATGAGGGAGCAAATGACAGGGTTACATTGTTTGCATTTGTTTGACAAAGTTCAAGTTGTAGTTGAGCCCTTCACCCAGGGGGTTGGGGTTGTGCCGTACACCCTTCCATTGTGCCCAATGGGTCATTGTGCCCAATGACCAACACCCCTCCCTCCTCACTTACTTTGATTCAATATCTTTTTTGAACTTGTAACCTTCTGCTATTCTCTGAGACAGCACTTGACTCCCTAGCATTTTGCTAAATGATAGCAGTATGTGTCACATTGCAATTTTTAAACTGTTTTTTCCAAGACTAATGCAGGTCTGTTCCTGGAGTTTCCCCGTCCGTCAGTGAGCTATCCCTGGGCCCTGTGATGATCTGAATGCATTCTTTTATCCTCCTCCTTAACTGCAGTCGGGGAATTGACAGACTCATTTTCAGTGAGAATCACCAAATGGTGACTATTTTTCTGGGTGTCATCTGATCTTTAAAAGACAAATCTGTATGTTTATTTTTTCAGATTTGTATAGTTCCAGTTCATATTTTGTAGTGACAAGCTAAAATACATCTTTTAAGATGAATTTTTTTGGTTGTCTTTTAAAACTTAGGGTTTCAGATCCATGTTTGTAAACAATTTTAGTTACACTCCACTGCAATAGCAAAGCCCCAGGAAAAGCTCAAAACAACTCAGCCTACACTTATTGAATTACATATTGAGTAGCTGATTTTATAAACAATGTATTCAGCACAGTCTGACCCAAATGTTTTTAACCTTTAATAGCTATATGCTGTATATACATGTATCCACAGTAGTACCTTACCAGTTAGGAAAGCTACAAAGCAAAAAGAAGTCTTAAAAGTCATTCTTCCTTAGAAAGCAAAAAATACAAAAGAGTAAGAGAAATTCCAAAGTTTCCATCTAATGTACTGAGAATAAGCACTGTTAACTTTCTGCACAACTTCCCTTTACTTGTGTACAGTTTCTGGCACATAATGAATACTTGGTAAGTACAATACATAGCTGTAGAGTGAATAGGGGAATGTATCTAAATGAATTCAATAGCATATTTTTATCTCCTAAAGTAGTCTTCTAATATAATAAGCTACTATCTATTATATAAAACATTTCCCTTTATGCAGCCATCTCCCTATTTCTAGGCAACTAAATTCCTTATCGTGAATAACTTGGGTAGCCACGTAGATCTTGTCTTCATATATGACAATTTCCTTAGAAAAATGTATATGCGATTATTTTTTACAAACTTCTGATGAATATCGGCAAATGTTTTTCAGAATGACTTATATAATTTATACACTAAAAGAGGAAATCCAAAGATGTTTTCCTCAATGATTCTTAAGCATGGTAAGTTTCATGTATAAAACATTTCACAGGCACTTCACATCTCCATTTTAAATTCAGTTCAACAGTGAATTTTTCTCTTCCATGTATGAGCCACCATTTAGTATCTGAATTATTATGCTTTCTGATACAGTAGCATAAATATGTTGTCTAATATGTGGTATTATTTTTTTCTAGTTAAAACTTCTTGGTTGATATTAACAAATTCTGAAACAAAATGATAATCTTATTTACAAGATTTATTCTATAATTAGTTATGGCTTTTCTATGCTTCAATTGTGTCTTAGAGGAGCCAAGTCAACACTTAAATTATGTGTATGTGAGAATGGATGGAACTATAAAAGTTTTATGACAAATGTGAGTGTTGATAAAGCTAATAGTGGTGTTGAAAATTTTAAGTGATAAATTTTATAGACTGTTTTTGCCAAAAATTGTTCTTAAGCTACGGTCTAATATATCTCCTAGTTTGAAAACTCCTTCCCAATGTTATTTAATAGGGTTTATGTGACTGGCGTCTATCTGAAAATTGTTCTGAATTCTACTGTTATTGTGACTGTTCAGAGAGCGCTTCCCGTGATGTTTAAATTATATGCTGTTATAGCTTGATTAGGGAAAAGACTGTGTATGTAATGTTGTTTTTCCTGAAATAACTTAGAAAAGCACTTCATTTAGTTTTTGTCTGCCTTGTACTAGATATTGTACCAGTTTTTTTATGTCTAAACTTTGTATCACTTTTATCATCTTCACTTTTTCATAACTACTTTAAAAGGTAGATATAATTTCAGATACAGAAATTAGAACTCAGATAAATTGTATTACTATCTGAAGGTCACAGAGCTACGATTAGAACAACTGTAAGTATAGAGGCAACATTTGAACACACAGGTCAGAATCTTTTCGCCAGTTTGACTACAACATATAAATAAAACATTAGTGTCTTCTTAGACCCTACGGATAGTTTCATTAGCATGTATAAGTTAGTAAATTATCTTATGGATTTCAGTGAAAGTATTTGAAGCCAGAGACATTTGCACGTCTAATGATATTTGACCTAATTTTAAGGTATTTTTAGCATTTTCAACAAATCTTTTTTTATGAATTACAATAGAATATAGGTTAATATCATTTATTCTTCCTATCATCTGATAAATTTTATTGAACAAGAGATGATTATAGGTGGGATGTAAGAGATGCACCCATTGTGGAGATGTGCACACTCCGTGTGTGATCAAATTACAAGGTCAAATTTCTTGTATGTTTTAGCATAAGAATAGACATATTGATATCAGGCGCATGTTAAAACTTAAATGCAAAAATACAATATGTCACTTTAAACAGGTGCTGAGAAAAAGGCGGATACAAAAAGCTCATGAAAATATAGTGCGGGAAATTAGAAAAGGAAATCAAAGAACGAACAGAGTAAGAGAGGAGCGCACACATGCGAGTAGAAATAAACTTAATATTGTTTGCTATTACACTTGTCTATCCTGAGTTCTAAGATACAAAGGAAGTTGAGGATTGCCGAGCTAGATGATGCCCCACAAACACAGGATCTTGGCAACAATCCTGAAATTTTGGAAATCTACAGAATCACTTTGATTATGAAATAATATCTGATCAAGAATTTTAGTTGTCAAAAATGTTGGGAAGAATTTCAGGTGTTGAAAATCAGTAGCATTTCTGTTTTTCCCATCCCAGTTACTGTCACCTCCATTTAATGAGTTTTCCCAAGCCATCCCTTTCTGCCTTTGCTTGTTCTTTTCCTAACACGCATTGTACCCGTATAGCATGTGTTGTATGTGCTATAGTGATTAGAGAGATATTCATTTAACATCTATCTTTGCAACTCATCGGTATCTCACCCAAGGAAAAACGGTTTCTGTTTCATGCTCTAATGTCTGGCGTATCACCAGATACAGAGGGAACATGGATCCACACTCCCTGTATGAGCAAAGGAATGCAGCTGGGTTGAGATAATGTTCA
Source organism: Galagoides demidoff (assembly GCA_963574575.1). Taxonomy (NCBI): domain Eukaryota; kingdom Metazoa; phylum Chordata; class Mammalia; order Primates; family Galagidae; genus Galagoides; species Galagoides demidoff. The sequence continues at coordinate 17,884 of CAUYQV010117422.1, forward strand.
CCCTCTGAGACAAAATCCATCTCGACTTTCAGAGTTCCATGACTGAAGACTTCCAAGTAAGCACTAGATAGTTCTTTGTAACGGGAGTGTAGACTTTCTGAGAATCTCTCTGGGCAGATAGAGCTAGAGATGGTTAGCAGCTTTGTATTCATCCCTTCTCTCCAGAGTCGAGTGTGGAGTGCTCGTCTGAAGGAAAGAGACTTGATATGCACACTGAGAACCACACATGAGCAGGGCTTGCTTCAGCAGCGTCAGCTGTAGGATTCTCAGTTTATCTAGAACAGAAGTGAAGTGAAATTCCTGGGAATTCTTTAGCTTGGAGTTAGCCTTGTAACGTTATAAGAGTTTGTAATTGCTTACTATTGTGGTGTGTCAGCTTATCATCTGCACTTCTTTAAGGCAAGGATGATTGTCTTTGTCTGTTGTGTGTGCGTGTGTGTGTATTCTAGTACATCAGGATTGCTATTTGTCTGCCTTGGCGCAAAAGCCATGCACTATATAATTCCCTAAAAACGGAGTTAGACTATGTCCATTTGTCATTGCCTTGTGATTTGGAGATGTTCTAGGGTGGCATTAAATTTTACTGTGCATTTTAAGAGTACTTTTATTCTCTCTTGGGGTTCTCGGTAGATTTATATAAGAAATTCTTTTTAGGATAAGGCAGAAACTCTCAAAAAAGTAACATACCTTGAAAGAAAGTTTTAAGACATAAGTACTATCGTATAATCAGCACTGCGGAGTGGGGAACTGACGGCCTTTCTTTTGTTCCTTACTGTTTTCGGCGCTGAGACCTTTATGTAAGAATCAATGAGACGAAATCAAGTTTGCTGTATGTGCAAATTTTGTTCTAAAATTCACACAGTTCCAAAGTTACATAGGAAAGATTTGAATTGCAAAATTTATTGAGCAGAAAACAGTGAAACGCAAACAGAGCAAATGTTATTTCTTCCTTTTTGATGAGGGAGAAGGAGAGACATTTCAAGGAAGTGTGTTTCCTAAGCGTAGGCTCCAACTCAAACTCATTGGTATTTAGCTTTACAAAAGTTAACCAGAGGGAAAAATAGTCTATAGCCAGACACCTCTTAACTACCAAAGAATCTTACCTTTGCATGATAGTGTTCTGATTATTTATAATTGATACTATATATTTTAGAATATCTTTTAATTCTAGCATTAATTTTATTTTGTTTTGCTTTACTAATGGGGAGATATTATATTCCCCATAGCAATAGCAGAGGAGAGAGGAGTCCGTGGAGAAGGGAGGCTTTTATCCTCTCCGAATTAAGAACGGTTTATAAACATTTGCATTCTCTTTGGGAAAGGAAATCAATTGTATCTCTGCGCTTTTATTTTTCTCCATGAAAAGATGTTGAGTTAAAAGTTGTAGTAAACAATTCTATTTTATTCCTAAACATTTAATTCTGTTTGTAAGGAATTAACCAAATGCCTCAAAGAGTTTCCATAACCGTTAATGAGGAGTAATAGATGGAAATGGGGACAGAAAACAGCCCAACGTCGTCTAGGGTCTGCATTTATGAGCCATAGTTCCTCGAGTGTTGGGTCTATTGTAGGATGCTGTCTGTGTAAGCATGATGAGAATTTCAAGAGGTTCTGTGTAGTGTCCAAAGCCCAAGGACCCTTAAAAGTTCACTGAAAAAACACTGACCTGAAGCAGATTGATCAATAGAAGAAAAGGAATGAAAAAATCAATTAGCGTGTATACCTGGGAGCCTTCACAATGAAGCCCTACAGATATGGAAGAAATTGTCCATTTTTATGCTTAGGTTCAAGTATGGCCAGCCGTGTAGAAATCCGATTGGACAACAAGGGTATGATCTAAGGCTCATAGACTGCGTGGGGACACCCAGCGGGACCAGCCTGTCTGGATTCTTGTCGACCTCTGGCAGCAAGCATGCCTTCCCTCCAGATGTGGGACAGGCCTTCACTGGAATGGGGTCTTGTGACCTACAGTCAAACAAAGTAGATAATGTATTTATGGACAGTTTTTACACAATTTTAGGATCTGTGACTGGCTTTGTCCTTCCTTGATTTGGGGAAGACAGGCTCCACTTTGTATGGCTAGCCTCAGGGGAGGGTAGGATTGAGAGACAGGGCTAGAAGACCAAAGAAACTTTTTCTTCTGAGGCTACTTCATTAAGGGTACCATTTTCTGAGCCCACTACTTGTACACCTAGAAGAAGTGGTATGAAAAATGATTGTAGCTGTTAGAATTAAATGGGCAAGGAAAATGGTATTCTGGACGATCTCAATAGGGCTTAATATGGTTAAAATAGGGGAGATCAAACTCAGCTCCTCTTAAACAAAAAGCGAGGGGGAGACTTTAAAGCAGTAGCGGAGCTAGTGGAAAGCAAAGACGCAGTTAGCAGGGAGGCTGGTCTGTGAGATCAGGCCTCTGAGTTTGCTAATTTGTGCCTGTGGAAGTGACACTCCTACCCTCCTACAGAGACTGGTAGTTGGGGGCTCTACTTCTCCTAATGATTGCATTTCAAAGGGGTGACTTCCAGGTCCTTGCGATAGACATCTCTGTGTCCTAGAAAACTGACATCTCAAAAGGGAAGAAAAATAATTTATAGCTGCCAATTTTCTAAAGTCAATGCTCTAAGAAAGGGGAAACTGGAGGCATATGGTTAAGAAAAGTCCTATTTAAGTGTCATCAGCTGGAAGCATGTTAAGGCAGCCTCCGTGAGGGTATAGGACACGGCCAGATAGTGGAATGCTGATCTCCACAAACGTGTGCACCTGATTGCTGGCAGATCTGAAGTCTTGATGGATCTGTGTGGGTCCAATTGTTTTCTTAGTAATTTGCAAGACTTTAATTAATCTATTAGTATTTTCAGAGACATTGGACTCAGAAAAATCTCACTTTCCATTAACCAGTTGAAGCAAAATAGATTGTCATAGTTCTTGTGATAACGCTAAATTTTCTCTCATTTTTTCTCTCCCAAATGTATGATATAAATATCACATGCAATAATTTCAAATTTTAAGGGGTATAATGTAAATAATATATGTAATAATTCAAAATTATATATAGTGCTAAACAAAAATATAAAACTGGACTTAATACATTACCACATCTTATTGATTGTAACATATTTTTTAAAAAAACATTATTTAGCTGTGAAATCAGGATGCAAATTATAATCTGTAGTTTCTTACACTTATGAATTCCAGTTTCTCTGTCTTCCACATGTCTCTGTACCCCATCTTTTTGTTTTATATGTATATATACACACTATATATATATATAGTATATATAAATACAATAATATATGTACACAGAGAGAGAGAAAGAAACCTTGGATGGATTAAATCATCTGAGATATATTTTGTTTTGTTTTGCTTTTAAACACTGAAGGACTAATGCCTAAGTTCACCACCAGGGTTTTCTGATTTAATCAGTTCATGGTAGGCCCAGGGCATTTGAACATTTTAAAAGCTCCCAGATGATGCTAATGTCAGCCAAATAGAATGAGAAATACTAGTCCAGGTAATTGGCAGTGGATTAATATAGAACGGTGGTTTCTAAAGCAACTGATTACCAAGATACAGGTTTCCAAGTCTCTTCCCCAGAGGTTGTAATTCTTAAGTTGAATGGCGGAGGCCTCGGAATCACGTTTTACAAATTTACTACAGAGTGAGGTTCTCTGTCTTGTGACTGACCCTTCTTAACTGTCGTCTATTCCTAGGAGAGTGGCGGGCAGGCAGGAGCCAGCGATGTGTGATACCTCCGGACCCCTCCTTTCAGCTTTCTTGTGATCTTCATGACTCTCTAATTTAAAGCTATTGAGATATTTCTGGAGTTACCTGAAAATATCCCTCCACCATGACTTCTGCGTTGAGGGCAGCTTCTTGGGGTCCTTCCTGCGTGCTTTGTTCTCTACTACAAGAATTGATCCATCCACTCCATCCTATTTCTGTAGAAAAACTGCAAATCTTTTGTTGTTGTTTTTCATAGATTTTTTTTTCCCCTTGCAGGATAAAACCCCCCCAAATGATGTAAACTCTTTTCCCCAAATAGCGACTAACAAAGAATGGTGGGTTTTGTTTGTTTCCATCTTGGAGGTTTCTCACTAGTGGTAACAAGTAGAGAGCAAAAGAATTAAAGTTAGTTAGCTTGATATCTAAAGCTAGCTATGTCTTCTTTTAGGCGTAACTGGGAGTTTAATCTTTCTTCTCTTAACTTCTCGTGGAAATTACAGACCACCAGATAAGCCTTCTAACTAACTTTTAATGTCTAAAATAATAACAGTCTTTAATCTCTTGTTCATGTATTCTTGTCTTCAATTTTACCCTATTTCATGTAGGTGAGGGGAAGTAAATCTTTCACTGAGGGCATTTGGCTTGAATCAAGAAAGGAAGATAGTTCATCTTAGCAAAAAAGAACCAAATGGAAATTTTTATATCATTGTCCTTATATGGTCCCAGAGAAAATTATTTCAGATGATCTTCAATTAAGTGAGGAATCACTTGGCTGTCATGCAGTGAGTCCATCAGTACGGTACAGATTTGGAGGTGATTTCTAGATACCACTTTGCCTTTTTCCTGCCTTTTTCAGTCATTGGTGTTAAGCTTATGTTCTCTACTGATGTTTGATTATGATGAAGGACACATGGTTGGCTCAATTAGGAAAAGCTAAACACTGTTCTCAAAATGTTTCCTACAGAAAGAACTTGCAGGGAAGATTGGTGGATGGCTGTTATGTTTCAAAACCTATTCATTATTACGAGTCTATGAATCAGCAACCAATTTTATACACTTAACCTCCGACTCACTCTTCTTTTGTTCTCTCTCTACACGCTTTTGAGTTCTTGGGGTCCTTAATCTGGGAAGGCATTAAAGAACAGTACTGGGACAGCGCTCCAGAGAAAATGTCCACGCAACAAGCTGGCCATCAGTGAGAAAAGCAAGTGACGTCTCCTGAAGAGATGCAGCATAATGAGAGGACTATGCAATATGTTCCAAGGAGCTTGCTCCGGATCATAGGATTTTAATTTTAATGCATTTTGTTCTCATTTTAGTATGTTTCAAATAGTATAACTAATATACACACTATAGTCCTACAAAATAATGTTTGTAAATACACATATGAGCTCTTGTTTTAATTGTTTGGCATAGAATCTACATAAATGTTCACTAGTTTTTTGTGGTTTGTGGAATCCTAGAAGTCTTGCTGAAAGCTGATGTATTTGCTGGTGCCTCCCACCTATATGGCTTATATTCGCCCTGCAAATACCAGAAGAGTCGTTGCATGGAAAACACATTCATGTTCCTTCAAGTTTTTGTTTTTAAATCTCAGGCTGAGGAAGCCACTGTTGCCTATAGCAATGTCACTTCATTCCCCAAGATTCACTAACTCTGAGTAACATGAGGCAGGAGGGCATTTTTATTTTTGCACTCACGTTAGGAAATATTATTTTTCTGGAAGGTGTTATTATTCCGGATCAAGCCTTCAATGCTTTTGAAATTATACCATTGTTGTACAGATTAAATATCTTTTATCCAAAATGTGTGGGAACAGACGTATTTTGGATTTTGGGCTTTTTTTTAATGAGCATCATGTCAATGGTCAAAAGTGATGGATTTGGGGGCAGTTCAGATTTTGGGATTCAGGATACTTGTAAAAAGTAAAGGATAATGATAAGGTGTGGTTCCCCAAATCTCTGGTTGCCTTTCACGTTTTTCCTTTAAGTGACTGAATTTAAGACTTTTCTTTAAGATTGAAGACGACCATGCTGGTCTAAGACCTCAGTGAGACGCATACTCCCATCATTTGGGTCTGAGAATTAAGCAGTTGTCATGGTGATTGTCTTTTTCTTGCTTTCTTTTTTCTTTTTTATTAAATGATAGCTGTGTACATTAATGCAATCATGGGGTACAGTGTGGTGTTTTCATATACAATTTGAAATATTTTCATCAAACTGGTTAACATACCCTTCATGTCATTTTCTTAGTTATTGTGTTAAGATGTTTATATTCTACTTTTAGAAAGATTCACTTGTACCCTTCTAAGATAAACCATAGAAGTGATCCCTCCAATCACCCTCCCTCCACCCATCCACCCCTTGCTTCCTCTCCCCCTGTAATTGTCTTTGTCAACATGAAAGTATGACGTCATTGGTAGAATGGGGCCACAGAGTCCTAGGAGGATCCGCAGCCCACTTACTCCGTACACTCTCAGTGAGGTCTGGGAGCTGCTGCTTCTTGCTGCCTATTTTGTTATTTAATTAAAGTCGGCCTTGGCATTGCTTATTCAGTTTTTTCTCTGTATTTATTAGTGCCTTATTTCATTCTACTAAGGTGGCAAAATTTCATTACAGTTTTTAATTATCTCATCAGTAAAAAGTACTTTGGGATGTAAATTGGCTTTGGCTAGGAGTTGGCTAATCAGTAAAAATAGCTTTTGGACATAAATATGGTTTGGCTGTGATTTGCCTGAAGTATAAATTTTGTATTATTTTAGCAAATGACTGTTCTACCATGAGTTGCTAAATTCATAAGGCTCTTAACAAAATGTTTGGTTCTATTCAACTAAATTGAGTATATAATTAATATGTGCCTAATGTGAAAAAGTTCATATTCAGAAAGTATGTAAAAGGCATTACCTTGCTTTGGAAAAGCCAGAGTCAGATATATATATATATATATATTCAAAATATATAAGAAGATTCTATTATATATATTGCTATATATGACATATTAAATATATATATTTAGAAGACTAAATAGTAGAGTAGCATTAGTTAGCAGAATACCATACTTAATTATAATTTTCCATGTTCTCTGAATCATGTCGTGACATGTGTTCGTTGTGCTTATGTAATTCTGTGTCTTCCTCTCCTTCTCTCCTTCTGGCCACTGAACTCTGACAAGCTTTTGTAAATTTGTTGTTGGTTTTCTAATCGGTGGCTTCCTGTAATACGCTTGGTGATAATGACAAACTCTATGGAAAGTCAAAAAGCGAAAACTACATTATTGGGTGTAAAACACGGAGGGAGGGTCTGTGTGTTACACAAACCCTGGGTGAGAGGCATCACAAATGAGACTAGGAGAGAAAAGCAGGACAGCCAGTCTGGAATGGAAGTGCTTCCCTTCAATGTTGGAGCAGGCGTGATGTGACCAGAAGCATAGATAGGGGTTCCTTGTGGTAGAATGTGACTCTCCAGGAGTCACTGAGATAATCTGTAGGCAAAGCGGTTCCCAATGGTGGAGTATGGGCTTGGACTCACAAGCCTGGGTGTTGGATGACTTAGAGAGGTGAAGGAAAGCCCTTTTTGCAGACTTCAGAAGAGGGAAGTAGCATGGAAAGTGTTTTTATCTTTATTGCTCAACGTCGAGTCAGTAATAGCTGCTGGAAGAGGTGACTGGAAATAGGAAACATTAAGAAGAAGACACGCTTGGGTTCATACGTGTGTTTGAAAGAGGAACGGGTGTTGGGAAATCCCCAACTTGGTAGATTCTGTTTCAGATCAGACAGCTCCTGAACAGTCACGTGCCAAGGGTCAGCCTTTGGTAGGGCACATTACAAATGCTGAAGTAAAGTGAGGACCATTAAAAACAGGACACTGGGCTAAAGATGCAGAAAATTTCAGGTGCTAAGGTGTGTAAAAAAATGAAAACAAGAAGTGGAAAGTCAGTGGGGGAAGAATAAGTTATTTTAGTGGAGGCATGAGGATGAAGATAAAGTAGAAAACACGTAGGATAGTGAATTGAGTGAGCAGATTTTACCTCCTTGAAAACAAGCTTTTTAAAGTACAAATTATTCCCTGAACTTGCTGTACCTCTGTATTTGTTAAATGAAGAACAAATGAATAAAAGGAGCTTTGTTGTACTTCAGTTACTGATTAAACTCAGAATTTAACACAAATGTGGCTCTAGGTTTTGAGATGGGATGATTAAGGAGGCTAGCCTTCTGAAGGGAGTCAGGATATAAGAAGAGTAGGGGTCCTCGGAGAGGGCTGCGTTCTCACCTTTGAGATCCTGTGAATATGTTAGGTTACGACGCGGTGAGAAGAAATAAGGTTGCAGATGGTAATAAGATCAATAATCAGCTGACCTTAAAATATGAAAATTGTCTTGGATAGGGTAATCTAGATAAGGCCCAATAGTCCTGACAATGTATAAGAAGGAATCAGAAGAGTCGGTGTGAGAGGAAGGCCACGTGAGAAAGGCTCAGAGAGCCCTGGCTGGCTTGGAAGTGGACATGAGCCAAGGAAAGCAGGCAGCCTTCAGATGCTAGAGAAGCCAAGGAAACGGATTCTACCCCCAAGACTCTAGAAATCAACTATCCCTGTTGATACCTTGATTTTAGCCTAATGAGACCCATTTCAGATTCTGACCTCCAGAGCTGTAAGAAAATAAACTTAGAGCATGATAGGAGATACTGACTCTGATTATCTGGCTGGAGAGTCTTGGGAAAGCTGCTTACCGTCTGTAGGTCAGCTTCTTCATCCACTACTTGTGATAACCGTGAGACGTGCTCTTGGTTCTTCTGTCCCCTCCCCCAGTGGCCTTTCTCTGATGCTTCCTTTCTTCCTCCTGACTCTTAATTTGCTGCTGGTCTCCAGCATTCTGACTTCCCCACTTCTAAATTCTTTACCATATATAGCTCAACACTCTAGCGGTTCCAATTGTCACAGATGTTCCCCAAAGCACATTTATCTATTCAATACCCACTCGTTTCTTCAAACTGCAGCCATGTTTCCAAGTGACTCCCTAGTACCTTTATAAGGACACATCCGACTTGTCTACAAACAGATTTATCATGTTCTCCTTTGTCTCAAATTCCTTTTAGACATTTTAATTCCCTTTAAACAAATATCTTTTAAATATCTAAAACAGTAATGCTTTAATTTAGCCAGTTAAGTAACAACCTTTATTCTTTTTTTTTAAAATCATCCTTATTGAGGAGAAGAGGATTGGATTGAAAAATTGAAATTTATGGAATACTCAATATATGTCAGATAGTGAAATAGAGCTTCCATATGCCATAGAGATTTTAAAAAATATTAAACTAATATAGTTAAATTGAAGTTCCAAGGTTCACTGTGCCTCTCCAAGCCTTTAAGCAAATCCAAGTCTTTAAGCAAAGGCTTTCAACACTTTTGGAAAAGAAAAGATACCACATGGAATTGGGATTTTTTTCGTGAATGACAGTAGTAAATATTTTAAATTTTGTGGGCTGAATGTCATTTTTGTCTCATATTCTTTAATTTTGGATTTGCTTATTTTTTAACAATATATTTTAAATGTTAAATCCATTCTCAGCTTATGAACATAAAGGAAAGAAAAAAAAAAGCAGTCTTGATTTGGCCTGAAGATGGGCTTTGACCTACACGCCGTAGTTTGTCAATTAGGACATATGTTGGATAACATGGGACATTGCTGACTTTGTCTATAGTGAGACAATATTCTTGAAATTAAGACATTATTGAAAAAGATAAGTCGGATTTTTTTCCTTCTAAATTATAAATACTTACCTTTGTAGGTCAAAAATTAGTTCTGGCTAAACTGGATTACTTTTGCTATTAGCTGTAGCACAGAGTAATGGATTTAAAAAGTGATATTCTTGATAGGAAGGGGGAGTAGAAAGCTGTCTGGAGATAGGAAGCTGAGCCAGGGAATGAGGGAGAGAGAGAGATGCAAGTTAGTCCACGTAAGTACCACTGTGTACCTTCACCCCCTCAGGTCAAGTCACGTGGGTAGGAACGGCAAAAATACTTAATGAGATTTTGAAGTGGGGGTAATTCCTGAAGGGAGGGACTTATTCTGTTCTTCCCAATGCATAATCAAAGAAAATTATAAGTGCATTGGAGAAGTTCCTTATTCCAAAAGGTTAAAAGTGGGAAAAAAGGGCAACTTGGGCAAATCTTGGGAGACGTGCCTGAGAAATCTCTTCTAATATGTTTAGTATTACACTTGTTCAAGATTTAGAATTACGCAAATATGGAAGCAAGAAGCTAAAGTACTGAGAGAACGTGTGTGCAGGAAGAGGTTAGCACTTGAGACAGAGGCTTTCAAAGCTTTGTCATAGTGGTTGTGTCAGGGACAAGGGACTTCAAAAGGGCACCAGTTGACAGTTTAGGGGTAGAATATCCAGGAACCAGGCCAGAGCAACAATCTCCTGGGAAGTATCTATGGAATGGTAGGGTAGACATTACCATTTCTCAAGGTTCAGTCAGACAGTATTGGAATAGAGATGACCACAAATTATGATAGTCCTCCTAAAATGGGGAAGGGATTCTGTCTCCGTCTTGTATCCAGTTAGAGCCAGTGATTGCTTGGGTCACCATGATGTAGTAGAAATAATCTGGTGCCGGTCTTCATGCCTGGGCCCTCAGAGACAGGCCAATTTTTTTCTTGTTTCTTGGAATACTACCTCTAGCAATCTCCAAGCAGCCCAACCCACACGAGAAGGCCACAGGCAGGCACTAAGGCCAGTGGCCCCAGCTGAGCTGCCAGCCAATAGCCTTTGCCCAGTAACATGAGGTCATCAGCTTGGATGTCTAACCCAGTTGATCCTGAAGTATCTGTAATCCCAGTTGACTTCTGGTTGCTACTATGTGGGAGACCTCAAGTGATAACCCAACAGTGGAGACCAAGTTACCCTATGAAGCCTTAAGAAACAATATAAAAAAATTTAAAAAGCTAAAAAAGAAACATATGAAAATACATCATAATGTGTAATTGAAACACAGGTCAAAAGAACTTTATCACTAATTGGGGAAGAGCTCTGAAGGTGAACTGACTACCCACATCAGGAGTATTTTTTCATTTTGGGTTTTTTTTTTTTGCTTTCACGAAGGAGAAATAACCTTACTATATCAAGGCACTTATATTAATGTATTAAGCCACAGGCTATAGCCAAACATATGGTTTCTTTAAAAATATAGATTCTGAAGCTCAATGGTTATTAAAATACAGTCTGCAGACCCTGAGATTCCTTTAGGTAGTATGCAATGTCAAAACTATTTCTGTATAATTCGAAGATGTTAGTTGATATTTTCATTGATCATACAAAAACAGTAATTAATGGTCAAAACCATTGATGCCTTAGCATAGATCAAGGCCGGAGCACCAAACTCTACTAGAAGCTATTCTGCTCTTCACTGGAAAGCACTTAGGTTAAAAATGTCCTTGATTAAGGAGAAAAAATAATTTTATACACCTCAACTGTCGAATATATATTTTTATTATTCTGTGATACAAAATAAGAAGTATATATAAGATTTATATAATAAAGTATCATGTCTATCTTAAGGAAAAGGGCGAAAGTACGTGCATCATTTTTGAGTTTTGCTCTGAACTAGCTGTTCTTTTTTTTTTTTTGCTGTTTTTGCCCGGGGCTGGGTTTGAACCCACCACTTCTGGCATATGGGGCCGGCACCCTACTCCTTGAGCCACAGGCACCCCCCTAGCTGTTCTTTTTCATCACTGTTTTTACTCAGAAGACTAACTGAGAAGGACACGGTGGTTATGCAGGCTTGGGTTTCAGGTAGAGACTTTCCCGAAAATGAATAAAGTGAGCCTAGCATTTTCAAGAAAAATAACTGATTGTATTTGTTTCAGTAATAACATAAGATTTTCGAGGAAAAATTATAAATTTGGCATGGTAGACAGAATAATGCCCCCTCTCCTGCCAGGTCCCTGTCCAAACCCCATGAATATGCTGTGTTATGTGACAAAAGGGACTTTGCAAGCATAATTAGGGTTCTAAAACTTGAGATAGGGGGATTATCCTGGATTTTCCCAGTGGGATCAACATAATCACATAAATCCATAAAAACTTTCTGTGGAAACAGAAGAGGCATGTGAGGAGGTCAGAGAAATTCAAAGTATCAGAAGGACTCACCAGGCTGGCACAGGTTTGAAGATGGAGAGAGAGCCCCATGATGAGGAGCACAGGTGTCTCTATAGGGCGAGCCTTCCTGAGTGACAGGCTGTAAGGATCCAGGACCACAGTCCTTTGACTACGTAGAACTAAATTCTGCCAGCAACCTGAATAGGCCTGGGCTGGACAATACCTTGATTTCAACCTTATGAGACCAGGAGCAGAAGAATCAGCTGAGCCTAGTTGGACTTCTGAACCGTATGACTGTGAGACTATAAACTTGTGCTATTTTAAGTTGCTAAATTGTGACAACTTTTAATGGCAACCATAGAAAACTGATAGATTTGAAACTATCAAATCTATAGTATCAAATCTATAGTTTCAAGTTAAGGTAGTTTGGGAAGTTTAAGGTACCTTAAACTTCCCAAACATCTCTCATGAGATCAGTGGGGATATTAATGCTTTTTGACAATGTATAATGAAATGTGACAACATATGGAAACTCTGCGTAACTCATCCAACCAAAACTTTCCAAAGGATGCTACAAAGTCATGCATGAAAAAAGATATGTTCAAATTACAAGGTACACTTGAGTTCCTAAACAGTGCAAAAATTCCCCGAGGCAATTCCAGATTACTCAGATACTATTTATTTTTAAGAAGCTGCCATTTGCTGAGTTGTGTTACAGTATTAAAAGAGAATAACCACACCTATGTGAAGAGACCACTAGGATACTCTGTTGTCTTCCAACTAAATCCAGTAGAACCTCCATAGTTGATCACTTCCCTACGTTGACCACCCCCTTACGTTGGCCTAATTTTCATAGACCTGACATGCACCACATGTATGTGTCAGTACGGCAGGCCTAGTTCCTTATGTTGACCACCTCTGTGTGTTGCCAAGTTCATTATAATTCCTTGGGTGGTCAACTTACAGAAGTCCTACTGTATTTCAACGAAAAAAACCCAAAATATTGAATGCAGAAGTATTTATAAAAATCAAAATATTCCGTCAAATATCTAGACATCAAAAATTTTCACAATGTAAAATAATGCCATGTATATCATTAATTTTTTTGAAAATGTAGGTGTATTTCATGAAACTATTTGTGTTAATATGTAATGGATTTTTTTACTGTGTTAAAGTGGATGTGAGTTAAAATGTTTTAATTTATAATGTGATATATATTAATAGATGACCCACATAAATATATGAACAATAGAACCCTAATTAGCAAAACCTTTTTGGATTTGTCCTAGTTATTAATGTGTAAAGGTCCTTGAGATTAAAACTTTGGGAACCACTGATGCCAGGAATACAGACCATGTTATAAAAAAATTTCACTAGTTTTATACAAGAAGATAAGAGTCCTTCCGTCTTCACCTTGGTTTTAAATTTGAGCTATGAGCAGACTAAAAATCCAACATGCAAAAGTCAATCTTAAGCCTATTAAGACCAATAATCCTTCAATTGTCCAGGTTAAGTTTTCCTAACTTGCATTTCCACCCCTTTTACCATCCTCAGGAACCAGGTACCCAGAGCACACTAAAACCAGTTATAGAAAAAAGAAATTATAGGGCAGTGCCTGTGGCTCAGTGAGTAGGGCGCTGGCTCCATATACTAAGGGTGGTGGGTTCAAACTCAGCCCCACCCAAACTGCAACAAAAAAATAAATAGCTGGGCGTTGTGGCGAGCACCTATAGTCCCAGGTGCTTGTGAGGCTGAGGCAAGAGAATTTCTGGAAAAAAAAAAAGAAAAAGAAAAAGAAAGTAAAACTGTATTTTACTTCCAATTTGTAAATGAAAAAATTGAGGTTCTGGCGGCTCCTGTGGCTCAATCGGCTAAGGCGCTAGCCACATACACCTAAGGTGACAAGTTCGAATCCCCAGCCCAGGCCCGCCAAACAACAATGATGGCTGCAACCAAAAAATGGCCGGGCGTTGTGGCGGGCACCTGTGATCCCAGCTACTTGGGAGGCAGAGGCAGGAGACTCGCTTGAGCCCAGGAGTTGGAGGTTGCTATGAGCTGTGATGCCATGG
>CAUYQV010117425.1:0-30131 GCA_963574575.1 Galagoides demidoff
CTGAGAAGTGTAAGGATATAGGCATTCATGAATGTTTTTCCCCAACAAACATTCAGTGAGCACCTACTATGTGCTAGGAACTAGGGAAAGGGCAGTGAGTGAGACAGACGTGGAGACTGCCTTACCGAATGCTACCTCATACTGCTCTGACAGCAACCTATCAAGGCTAAGGATAGCCTTAAATAACCAGAAATGAGATGACACCCAAAGGTCTTTTACAGGCAAGAGTCAGGAGTGTCTCCAACATGCACTAAAGATAAAACCCTAGCTACTGGTCTAAAGCAGAAGAGTTACAGAACAGATAGCTATGTTTTCTATTAGTTTAAGCTTCTCAAGAGTGTCCTTAGTCATTTAGGTCTGTGCAAGAGAAAAGAGACAAAATGTTTCTGTAGCAGGGTCCTGTCGGGGACATTAATCACTGTGTGAGATGGTATTGTGCAGTAAACTGCCAAGGCTTCCAAGCCCCTAAGTTAACATGGCACAGGGTGGATCTACCAGAATGTTGATTAAAGTCCATAACAAAAGTTCACATTTCCTCAAATAAGCAAGATTACAGAAATTGTGTGGAGAATGTGTGGTAATATGAAGATAGAAGGACAGAGAAAAAAATAAAAAAACTCTTCTTCAAGCATCTTTTTGCATATAAGAAATAAATAAAAACTAAAAATTTAGGTGCCAATTTTTAGAAAGAGACACCCAGAGCCTTGCAAAGCATGGTCAATTGGCCAGAAAAAGTAGACAAGTCAATCTTATTATAAATCTCTTTTTTTTTTACAGTGCAAGCTTTCTAATCGCACACTGTATTGATTGATGCTGTAATCATGTCTGATGCAAGTACAGGGGAGGGGAAGGAAGGAAGGGCAAGGAAGGAAGGGCATGTGAAGATCTCCAGGCTACTGAAATAAAACTCTTTGAAGAAAGGAAGTATATCAAGTAAAGATAAAACCCTAGCTACTCATCAAAAGCAGGAGAGTTACAGAACAGATGGTCCGAAATCAGCATCAGGAATGGGGGTAGATGGTTCTAGCACAACATGTGAATTTTGCTAGAAGCTCTTCCAGACTAGTTCACATTGACTTGTGTGTTTTGGAAACTATTTGTTGTATATAAGAGTTTGTAATGCTTAAGCCCATGCATGGGGCACCCTGCGGTTTGGGAAAGAGATTTAGGCACCAACATTAGTTGTTAATAGTTAAAACAAAGGATGTGAATGAAATCAGTAGGAAAAGATAACACCAGAAGAGGGGTTCCAAGCAGGAGCATTTAAGTATTCTTCAATTTTAAGGGCAAGACAGAATGAATGGTCTAAGAGAACCAGAGGAGTGTATTATCAGAAAAGCTAAGGAAGTAGTAAATTTGGAGAAGAAAAGCATGGTCAAATACAGCTGAGAAGCAGAGTGAGCTGAGGACCATAAACTACCCATTGATTTGGCAA
The DNA here is from genome assembly GCA_963574575.1 of Galagoides demidoff. Taxonomy (NCBI): domain Eukaryota; kingdom Metazoa; phylum Chordata; class Mammalia; order Primates; family Galagidae; genus Galagoides; species Galagoides demidoff. Next base: position 1,436 of record CAUYQV010117425.1, read on the forward strand.
CATTTGTCAGAGAAGTTGAAGATGAATGTTGTGAGCAGACCCCAGACTTCAAGAGGCTGGAGAGACAGGAAGGTGAGGAAATGTGAACAGGACCAGCAATTGCTTTATAGACCCCTGAAATGGAGACTTTTTAACTATGTGGACATTGTTAATAAGCTCTTCTTCTGGAAGGAGCTGGCTTGCTAAATTGTAGAGATTTAGCTTCAGAACTGATCTACCTCGGCTACAAGGTTGGAAAATAACCACATCTGACCCCTTGATCTGAGGAAGAGTTAAAACAACAAAGCATTCTAACCTTGGTTCTTCTTTGATTATTAAAAGCATTTTTTTTTTTTTAGCCTTTAGAGAAATGTTGTTGAAAACTTTCTCCATAGCGATTCTTGCCCTTTTCTATAGCGTAAAAGTTCTCCATTCAAGTGAGTTTTGCAGAGTTCAAGGAAAATGATTTGTTATCTCTTCCCTTGAAAAGCAAACTTTGGGTGCTAGTCAGACATTAAGCCTTGCAAAACACCTCCCATAGAGACAGGGAAGGTTCTCTTGATCAGCTATACACAGGCTCCAGGCCCTATGTAACCTTTGGGTAAATAGAGAAGATGACCAACAAGCTTCAGATCTGTAATGTGGCTGGAAGGCTTTGCACAAACAGGAACACCTTGGGGATGTTGGAAAGCAGATCTTGCCTTGGGTTAAACAATCACAACCTCAAAGTTATTCATGTAGATGAGCCATAAAAATGCCAAGAAAAATAGTTCAATGATTATTTGTTCTGTTTAACTAATCCAAGAGCCCTGGGCTATCACAACACCCTGATGTTTTCAAACTTTATCTTAGCATCAAATCCTTTTGGTGACCTAAATTATTCACAGGCTGGACTGCTGTGCTGTCATCTAGGTGAGGTATGGCCAAACTTACCTCCTGAAATGCAAGACACAGTTTAAAAGCCTTAGTCCTGGAAAGATGCCCTACAACCCTGGCTCCTGGATTAGAATCACCTGAAGACAAATCCTAATGCATTTAGGGATTCTGATTTAATCAGCCTAGGTGAAAGCGCTCTGGTACGATATTTTTTTAAAATATCCCAGATAATTCTGTTGTGCAGGGAGAGTTAAGAACTACTACCCTAAAGGAAGACTCTATTTATGAAAAAGTTCCAGTTTATGAAACAAAATTCTGTTCGCAATAAAAATTGTTGTCTGAGCAACAGTGATAATATATACGGCTATTTGTTGATTAATCAAATAGAGTTGGCAAGTTTACCATGAATGGAAATCCTTTGTACGTGGAATTGGAATACAATAATTACAGAATTTGGACTGTTTCTTTCAGTCAATATTCATTCAGAAATAATTTCTTGATGCATGTTATTTCTTGAGTGGTATACTCTGTGTAGGGTGCTACAAGAGATACACAAGTGGTTCTTCTCAAGTCTTTGCTCTCAAAGAGCTATTAAGTGTCTGTGGAAGGTAGATGTGTCTGATATAAAACAAAATCTAAGAACCAAGAAACACTGAAGGATCTTATACAGCCACTGTCAAAAATGACTGCAAATTCTATTTCTATCAAAAAATAACATCTATTTTTCTTTCCCCTTAAATCTGGGCTGGACGGTGACCTTCTTTGACCAATAAATACAGAAGAAGTGATTTTGTGGTAGTTGTTGGCTTAGGCTTTAAGAAATTTGGTAGCTTCTGCCTTTCTTCTCTTGTAGCCTTTAGTTACCGTGTAAGGTTGTCCTGCTATTTTACTGGAGAGAATACAAAGAGAGTTGGATGCCTGACTGTTTCAATTGTCCTGAGAAAAGTGCTAGATATATGAATGAAGCCATCTTAAAATGTAGTCTTGAGGCCATTGTGTGAGAAAGCCCAAATTTGCCCTGTGGATTAGCCATGTGGAAAACTAAGGCACCCTGCCCGATATTCAGTCCCATCACTGAACAGGTGAGACAGGTGGAAGAATCAGTCAACCTGCAGAGTCATGAGAAACGATATGTAGTTTTTGTTTTAAGTCACTAAGCTTTGGGATCATTTGTTACACAGTAGGTATAATGGATACAGAAATTGGTAACTGGAAGTGGAGTACTGCCAGGATGAAAACCTAAATAAAGCATGTGGCGTTAGCTTCAGATCCGGTAGCAGATGGGAGGTGGAAAGGTGGCAAGGAAGCTCTTCGTGGAGGTTGGGACAGCAGTGAAGTACTTGCTATTGGGAGGTGGAAAAGTGGCTCATACGATGTGCCGCTCAAACTCTTACGATGTGGCTCCAGAGTTATTGGCCAACACTGTTGTCTATGGTAACCTGGAATATAGAAAATACATCCATCTGGCTCAGAAATTTTCAGGCAAAATGTTGAAAACGAAGATTGGCCTCTTTTAGTTACCTGTGGTGGATCATGGGAAAACAGAAATGAGCCAAAGGAGAAACTGTTCCTTTTTAAAACACAATTAAGAGGAAATGTTTTCATCCCTGGACTCACTAGGTTTGGAAAAATAAAATTTTTTCATTCCCAGTCTCTCCGTGAAGCAAAAAGTTTTCAAAGCAAGGAATGGTCTCAACGTTAAGATTAAATCCAGGGTGATGACAGTCAAATAGCCTCCGAGTAAAGATCAAATCAAGGTTTTATGACCTTGGTTGGGCCACACTGTGGTAAGACCTCAGAAAGATGTCAAAATGTTAAGAGCTTTTCTCCACAGCACCCTAACTCACAGTCCAAGGAAAACAGGTGTTTGTTTGAAGAAGTTTATGGATGTTACTTTTATTCAATAAGATGAAATTTTTAATTTGATGCATAGAAAACATGCAAAATTTTAAAGAGAATTTTATTTGGTCCACCAGTTTGGACCAAAAGAAACCAGGTCATACAAAATAAAACGAGGCTTCTGGGCTCCAAATTTTGCACAGGCAGAAACCAGGCAGAGAAAGTGACTCGGCTATAAACATGGGCTTTCTTTTAGGAAAAAGTAAATGGCTTTGAAGGGGTAGAGTAAAGATCCAGAGTGGGGAATCAAGATCCATTAAGAATAGAGGATTGGGAGGAAATGAGCCAAAGAGGCTGAGAAATGAGAGAGCAGGCCTGGGCCCTGATCAAGGAGCAGCCTCTGCACTATAGTAGGAGATCCTGGCAACGCCTGCCCAGGTGGATTTCAAAGCTACTACGGACCAGAGCCAGCCACAGGCTCCTCTTTCCCCACTTTTTGAATGGGAGTGCCCATCCTGTGTCACCTTTGTACACTGGGTGTTTGGGGAGAAAGATAACTTATTGTTTTAAAAAATTCAGAAGTCTTTGGACACAGAGGAGCCTTACTCATTGGCTATACCCAGGAACTGAGCGTTAGGCTTCTCGTTTGTATCTAGACCTGACTTAGATGAAAAATTTCCACATCTTAAGTCCGAGCCTGATGCCATATGGGATGAGACTTTTGAGGATCGTGGGGAGGAATAGTGTATTTTGAATGTGGGTATAATATGCATATAAATAATTTAGAGCCAGAGTATATTAAAGATAGCCCCAAAGTTTATACTTTCCTTCCATCAAGAGCTAGAGCTTTTTTTCTCCCTCCTCTTTCAACCTAAACAGGCGTTGTGAATTTCTTTGTCCAAGAGAATGTGGCAGAAGCAATACTCATCTCATCTAGACTAGTCTAGGCTGGACTACAACTTGGCAGTCTTGGCTTTGATAGGTCTTGAGCCACCATGGAAAAAAAGTCCAGTTACCTTGTTTGAGACCATAGGCTGATGCCCAGCTGTCCTGGAAAGTTGCCTGGAGATGATTATCCTGTGAGGAAGCCCAGGCCAGCCATACGGAGGGGCCACACAGAGGAGAAGGAAGGCGCTACAGTTGACAGCCCCTAATCTGGCTGCCCATTCCCTGAGCAGTTACAGAACTGGCCCCAGGCAAGACTAGAACTGTTTATTCAACCCACAAAATCTAGAGAGATAATGAATCATTGTTGTCTTAAGCCAGTAAGTTTGGGGGAGGTTTGTTTTATAGAAATGGATAATTTACACAGTTGTGAGCCAGAACTGGAGCTTACTGAAAAATCTTCAAATAGAGAGTCCTAGTTGAGAAGTCAGTTAAACTAGCATTATTTTGCATTAGCAGGCTTTTCTTTGTTTGTTTATCACATCTCAACAGAAGCAATCTTTGGATACTTGAGAATCAGTAAACCAAAGAAAGGACCCTGATTCTACTTACTCTGTCCTTGTGTCTAGATGGGCAAAGGGCTGGGAAAATTCCCTCAATAGATATTTATTAAGTATCTACTGTGACTGCCAGGATAACCCAAGCAGAAACAAACTTTTGTATAAAGTTGCAATAAGTTAAGAATAATGTGTTGCTAAAGAAAGAAAGATTTTTATAAATTTAGTGTAGCCTGCGTGTACGGTATTTCTAAAGTCTATAGCAGTGCACAGGAATGTCTAGGCCTTTGCATTCACTCCCCACTGACTCACCCAGAGCAACTTCCAGGCCTACAGGCTCCATTAGTGGTAAGTGACCTATGCAGGTGTACCACTTTAAAATATTTTATGCCATATTTTTACTGGACCTTTTCTATGTTTAGATACACAAATACTTCCCCTTATCTCAGACATGCCCTCAGTGTTCGGTACAGTGACGAGCTGTGCAGGCTTGTAGCCTAAAAGCGGTAGGCTACCATGTAGCCCAGGCGTGGAGTGGGCTATACTAGTTTTGAGTAAGTACATTCTGTGATGTTCCCACAACTATGAAATCTCCTAATGATTTCTCAGAACATATACCCATTGTTAAGCAATGCATAACTATATATTAGCTGCCACCCAATATCTAATTGTTGAATAACTATAATTGTAACTATGTACTTTCACATAGCATATATAACATGCTTCCCCCATATTCTTGTGAAGCCACCTGAAAATAAAAGTAAATTCACAAAATGGGTATGGGTTAGAGAAAATCAAATGATCAGTACTAGCTGCCATATCCCCAGTGTGCTTAGAGACACCGATCATGACTGACACCAGTAACCAGGAGCAAATTGTCAATGTTTTTTCCTACTGCTCTAAAATTTTCCCCTATGCAGTAACCAAGCAGTGGAAAATCCCCAGCACAAAGGTTCACAGAGGAAGTGTACTGGTCACTAGATTTATCTTTCAATGGTGTGTTTCCACTAATAAATGGCTCTCAGAACAAGGACTGCTAGTGTGGAAAGACTCAGGTTCATAGCTGAGCAGAATAACAAACAAAAAATATGGTTCCAAAAGGATGATTGGAGTATTTTTTTTTATACTGTATTTGTATTAGTGTTCATTTGAAATTACAGAAGAACCTCTGTAAGTTGGCCACCCAAGGGACTGTAATAAACCAGTCAGCACACAGAGGTAGTCAACATAAAGAACAAGGCCTGTGTACTGATATGTACATGTGGTATATTACTGCTCCATGAAAATTAAGTCAACCTAACAGGTGGTCATTGCAGGGAGGTGTTAGCTATGAAGTTTCTACTAAGCAATTAATCAATTAACAAAGTCAATTATGGAATATGATAGGCGGTGACAGTATTATTAAAAAAAAAAGGAAGGTAGAACAAAGGGAGAGGACATAAGAGTGCTGGCAGGGGACACTTCTTAGAAAGGGATGAATTCTGAATAGGACTGTTGGGCAGGCCTCTTTGAAAAGGCCTGGAGGTGGGGAGGTTGGCTCTGGGGGTAATTTTGTGAGAGAGTGGTTCAGCATAGGGTAGGATCAGTGCAAAGGCCTCATAGCAAGAAGGGCCTAGAACAGTTTCTGAGACGTGTCTGGCACATTTGAGGAACACAAGTCACCTATTACGTTTTCTATAACATGCTTTCCAAAAATCACAGAAACACAGTTTCTTAGACAGGAAGGCCTGGAAAAATTGTGCAGTCCAACCTCCCAGCCGAAGCAGGAATGTTCAGCACAGCAGCGTGGATCCATACTTGTCAGGCTCTAAAGAATTCCTCCAGGTCAAAGCTCACTGGCTTGCAAGGAAGCACATCCCATTTCTTTTGGCCACCTCCAGCGGTTAAACAGTCTTATGCTGAGCTGAGATCTGCCTCCTTTGGTTTCACCCCGTGATGCCATTTCCACCCTTTGAAGTAACACAAAACCCCTCCTTTCAACTAGTGGGTATTATTCTATTGGCCAAGGACACCTCTGGGACAGTTTGGCACAGAGGCAAGAATGTGGGTTCTGAAGCCAGGGAGGATTGGGTTCAAACCCATGTACCAATTGTGTGGCCTTGAGGAAGTCATTTCATCCCCTCTGGTTTGGGGGTCGTTATCCTGAGGAGCATTGGAGACTATACAGGTGCTCAGTAAATGGCAGCTGTTGGCATGTCGTTTATCTGCAGGGTGACACCTTTTCACTTATACACTATGTCCTGGGCTAGAAAGGCTTAGCATTTATGCCATTGAGGGACATTAATTTAGATGCAGAAAGCCCCTGAATGCTTCCCTGAAGCTCCTGATTCACTGGTTGACCTTAAGAAAAAGAAAGTCAAGTGACCTGCCTGAGGTAGGCCCCCTGTGATGGAAAACAGCTAGCCCTGTTTGCTGGTTCCTTGGTGCAGAAATTCTGAAATACAAAACCAAAAACTAGTGAAGAAGGAAAAAGCCTTGTGGAGTGAAAGTGCCGCACAGTGAACTGCTCAGGCACTAGTGCATCCTAGGACTTTTCTAGGGAGAAAATGTAGGCACACGACTGGACACTCCCCGGATACAGATAATGAGGGAGAAACACAGGGCATCTGCCCAGGGTCACAGAACAGTGCCCTGTCCAGCTTCTTCCAAGAACTCAGATGTGATGTCCACTAAGCCACTTTTAGAGGGAGTTTCTTAGCAGTAATGACACAGTGAAATATTATGCATCTTTCACTGGACAGCCCCTGTGTGCTGGGCTGTGAACAGTAGAAGCATCGTCCTGCCTGAGAATGTAATGTGTGTGACACCATACGGCCTTGGTCACATCGTCCCTCTAAGAAGCAGAAGCCAGCAGCATGCAGACAATTACCAATGACAACTCCACATGCCTCCCTTCTCCCCAAAGCCTCTCCAGTCAGCTCAGCTGGCCTTTCCATTACGAAGTATCAAAATCAGTAGAGCAGGGCTGAATCCAGGCTGGGTAAAGCAGTCTATATAAAACCACCTGGCAACTATGCTTAACTATCTTCTTTGAAAGACAATCCTGAGTTTAAAAGACTCATTCTCTAACTTTTCCAAGCATAAATGACTTGAAAAGTTACTGAGCAGTGATGTGCAAATATGAATCTCATTCTATCAACTAGTCCCTATATCTGGCCAGTAACAATAAAAACTGAATTCAGGCAATTTAGACAACTATATGAACGCTTTAGTTTTTTTTAAAGTCTTCTTAACTGAAAGAGAATCTCTCTCCAGAATGTGTTCAGTCAAATGCAGGCATTATCATTATCATTACCAGTTTTCATCTAGTTCAATACTATCCCTGTGTTTCTGCTCCCTCCTTCCTCCTGTATGACACTTAAACTCTCAGGGCCCCCACTCTGCTCCTGGCAACCTCAGCCTCACAAAGAGAAGGGGGAGGCCTCAGGCCCCCAGCTGAATGTTGTGATGAGAGGTTCTGCATTTTTTGGCTTGTGGTCACTTGTGAGCTACCTCTAGCTGCTCTGCCCTCGTCTCTTGCAAGTCCTAAGGGGTGGTGCACTTCATGTGACTTTTTACAGCTTTTGGAAATAGACACTCTAATGGGAATGTGCTTCCTTTCCCTAACCCCAGGAACTTGTCTGTAGTCTTCCTATGACTCTGATCCTTCATCAGGCTACCCAGGGCTGGGCAGTGAGCCAGCTTGTACGCCCTCCCAATACTTACAGTCCATGGGAATCACACACGCCTTTGCCATGCCCCATAGTGGGTTTGGGCTGTCCTCAGATACTTTCTCCTCATCTCTCAACTGGACTGGCTGACAACTGTCTCCAGAGGGATATAGATGAGCAGCACACGGCAGCCCTATCGTCCAGAATGATGCCATCAAACCTGTTGGGGAGGTTCTCTTGTGCCTCTACCTTGAGATTGGGCAGGTCCAGTGCCTGCCTCCTTCTGTGAAGCTGGAAGGCTTCATAAACTCTCATCTGTACAAACCAAGCTAATCTCACTTCACCAAGTCCCTGAGAATATATTCTAGTGGCAAAGGTCACAAATCAGATCTTGCAGCTATCTCAAATCAATTTTGTCAATACTTGGCAAGGTCTCCACTGAGCTTGGCCACTGATAACTTAGATTCTTTGTTCTCGGCAGTCATGATGGAATGGCGAGGGAAAGGGGTGGGCAGTGACAAGGAAGGAGAAAAACAGAACCACACTTTGCTGTCAAGTCATTGCAGCATATAAATATTTAGCGTGTCCCTTTTATTGCACGTACCTGCATTCTCCCTTCTGTGTGACAGATGGCTACTCTACTCATCATGGTTGTGAACTAAAAAACACTGCATCTAAAAGGACGTCAGAGAAAATGTAGTCCAGCATCCTTGATTTGTAGAATAGAAAATTAAAATCTCTGTGCATGCAAATATGAAAAGTTTATTTTATCCCATAGCTTATTCTTTGTGCCAGACATTCAGGAGCATTTTAAGTGGAAGGAAATAGGTGCCAGCCATTTCAATACAACCTACAAATTTAGGATAATTAGAATTACAGACTGAAATATTTTAAGCTGTACTTATAAATGGATTATTTTCAAGTTCCTGAAAAAAACCCTTAAATTCAAAGAATTTTTCTGTGTACTACATTTCCTATTGAATAAAATCTTAATGTGACTAAAAGAAGTAAAAAAAAAAAAGCACTTGTGGGGAGGTGCCTGTGGTTCAAGGAGTAGGGAGCCGGCCCCATATGCCGAAGGTGGAGGGTTCAAACCCAGCCCCAGCCAAAAACTGCAACAACAACAACAAAAAGTACTTGGGAAGCCAGACAGCTCCTTTGGGGACACTTCTGTCCTCGTATTTGGAGAGGCCTAGAAGAGGGGAGGTGTAGGGATTCTTATTCAGGGGCAGTAATGGTTACCTTTATGTGTCAACTAGGCTGAGCTATGGTACCCAGACATTTGGTTAGATGTTAGTATAGATGTTTCTGGGAAGGTATCTTTTTTTTTAGGCCCTACTTACATTTCATTTAGTAAACTTTGAATAAAGAAGATTATTCTCTAACATGTGAGTTGGTCTCATCCAACTAATGATGTCATTAAGAAAAAAAGGCTCATAGCTTGGCACGCGTAGCACAGTGGTTACAGCGCCAGCCACATACACCGAGGATGGCAGGTTCGAACCTGGCCCAGGCCTGCTAAAACAACAATGACAACTGCAACAAAAAGAATAGCTGGGTGTTGTGGCAGGCACCTGTAGTTCCAGCTACTTGGGAGGCTGAAGCAAGAGAATTGCTTAAGCCCAAGAGTTGAAGGTTGCTGTGAGCTGTGACACCATGGCACTCTACTGAAGGTGACATAGTGAGACTCTAAAAAAAAAAAAAAGAATAAAAAAGGTTGAGGCACCCCAAGGATGAAGAAATTCTGCTCCAGACTGCATTTGCACTCAAGTTGCAATAGCAGCTCTTCCCTGGGGCTCTGGGCTGCTGGCCTGCCATGCAGAATCCAGTTTTTCCTGCCCCCAGAATTGTATAAGCCAATCTCTTAAAACTAATATCTATCTATTGATCAATCAATTGGCCAATTGATATCTATCTATATTATAGACATAAATATCTATATTTATATGAAGAGAGCAATAAAGAGAAATTATCTATTTATCTATATATAAGAGAGCAATAAAGAGAATTATATCTATCTATATTACAGATATAAATAAAATATAGATATAAATATCTATCTATATTTATATGAAGAGAGAAATAAAGAGAAATTATCTATTATCGATCTATCTATAGTTCCTGTTAGTTTTGTTTCTCTGGAGAACCCTGGCTAATATAGGTGGTATCATAGTAGTTTGATCAATTTGCAGTGACTCCAAACTTCAGTAATGCATAACATGTCACAAGATGGGGTTGGCATCATTTCAGACGTTCAACAATGTCAAGACCAGATTGTGACTCTTTTTTCTTTACATCCACAGTCACAATGTGGTTGCTTCTACTCCAGGCAGGACTTCTACTATGGAAGAAGAGGCACAGAGCCACAATGGCAGGAAAGCACATGCTTTCTCATAGCCCCAGTCCATAGCTGCTTATGTCTAATTGCCCAGAATTTGGATACCTGGCCACCCCTAGTTACATAGCTGCAAGGGAGTCTGAGACAACTATTTAGCTTTTCCAATCTCTGGAGTAGAAGGAAGAGGAACTTTATAGTATAGCAATATTTGATATGAATCAGAATTATATATTTTTAAAGTTATGTGATAAAATAATTTTGTATATTGTGGGAAAATTTTATATAATTCAACCCTCCCTCCCAAAATAAATGTTGCTTTTAAGGCCACCCTGTATGTTAGAGTTTTCAAATTGTGGGTTATTTTTTAGTGGTACTCAACTAGCAGAGGGAGGTGGAGGAGCAGAAGGAAGGAGGAGGAGGAGAAGGAGAAGAGATAGAGAGCCAGAAAGATGAAGAACAAATGGAAAATAACAGAATAGAAAATAGGGTGAAAGTTTTGTTTCAGTTACCTATGTTTTTCTTACTCTTGGTTGCAGTCAAAAGTTTGAAAGCTACTATTACAGAGCATGTGCTTAACACATTTCAAGAGACTTTTTCTTTCTTTTCTTTCTTTTTCTTTTCCCTTTTTTTTTGAGACAGAGTCTCAAGCTGACACCCTGGGTAGAGTGCTGTGGTATCACAGCTCACAGCAACCTCAAACTATTGGGCTTAAGTGATTCTCTTGCCTCAGACTTCCAAGTTGCTAGGACTACAGGCACCCACCACAATGCCTGGCTATTTTTTGGTTGCAGTTGCCATTGTTGTTTTAGCTGACCCGGCCGGGTTTGAACCCACCAGCCTCGGTATATGTGGTCAGCGCCCTACTCACTGAACTATGGGCACCACCTCAAGAGACTTTTCCTATGTGTTTTTGCACAACTCCACCACAATGAATTTATGTACATTGAACTTGCTTCCAATTCATTTAGCATCTGCCTTCTTTTTGTTTTCCCTGTCCCCTTCTTCAAATATGTTACCTCCTGCTTAATAATCTTGATCCTGCTGCCTCCTATCCACTTACCTCTTGCATTGAGCAGTCAACCACTTAGAACCAAGTAGCCTATGTTCACCACATCTATTTCCTCTCCACCATTCCCCTTAGGAAATTGGGTCCACCATTTTTCCATACACACTCTCAAAAGGTCAAAACTGATATGCTTAATGCCAAGTTCAGCCTTTCCTGGTCAGTGGAAGCTCTTCATCACTTGGTGAAGTGTGTGCTTTTGTTAGGCATGCCCTCCTTGAAACCCTCTCCTCCCTACCTCCTCATGACTGCTTCTCTCCTTTTTCTTCATTGACTCTGCTTCCTTCTGTCCCTTGATCTGGGGAAAATGTCCACAGAACATAGCCCTTTGCTCTCTGCTTTCTTCTCTTGAGATCGCTGCCTCACGCACATGTTCTCTGTCTCTGTCTCTTTCAGATACAATAAGCATCACCTTTATGCTAATGCTTCTAGTGCTACATTTTCAGTTCTAACTTCTGGCTCTTATCTTGTACCCCATTCTGGGAAGACTGGAACTCTGTGTATCTGAAGTGAGATGAATCACTTCCCCACTGGAAACTGATTTCCCCTACCCATTTCTCTCTCTGTAGATAGAATGAAGGTTCTTCCAGAGACCTACGTGGACATTATTGAAGCCATCTTCACCTCTCTGTCCTCTTTTATTCCTTACATCCTCCTCAAAAAGAGTCCTAGTCCATTTATCACAGAGTAACTTCCACCTGCTACCTGTCCTGTGCTCTGGTGGGATAAAATCAACCGAGGAAGCAGGGAGCTGCTGCCCCATATTTTTCTCCACTAGGCTAAAACTTAATTCCTAGAATTTACTTTTTTAAAGAGAATCATTCTTTTTTAAATTTTCTATGTAAAATCCATTATTTTTTTTTAACAAGAAAAGCATCAATTTTTTATTTCTTTAAGCACTTATTTTCAAAGTTAAAGCAGTACTGAGAGGCATTGAACATGTTAATTATTACTCTTCATTTAAGAAACTATTTTGAAATACATCTAAAGAGCCATCAAAAGATTTATACCATTTTATATAGTAATCAAAATTCTAAGAAAAGGCTAGAATTCAATCATATTCATTATAGACCTGCAGAAAAATAGAAAATGATCTAACAGTTAATAAGAAAATGGCTTGGCAAAATATGCTTAGGAAATTATTAATTTAATTACAAATGACATAGCCATTACAAATTTTAGTTATTAATATAAAAATTATATAGCTTCCTGGAAATATGCAGAAAAAACAGAATATAAACTGCATTTATTCTTATGTTATTCTAAAAATTAAGAGGGATTTTTTGTTACATTCCAAAGATCATAAGTTAAAAATTAGGCATACATTTTGGCAAGAACTGAAAAGAAATATGAAAAAAAATAGTATGGTACAATATGAATCATTTTTAAAATTTCTTTTTTTTATTTCAAAAGACAGCAAAGTATAGGCAGACAGTGGTTTTTAAACTTTTTTGACTATGACCCATGGTGAGAAAGACATTTTACATCCACAACTAATACACACACTCATTCATGTATATAAACTATATCTCATAAAAATAAATCATATCATTATATTATCATTATAAGACATAAGTTTTCACATTTTAACATCTCTAAAATTTGGAAGCCTCTTACAATTGATGGGATCCTGTGCTTATAATTGTCCGAATTATTTACTTTCTTAGTGGAACATAAATTAATGGGGTATATCATAATAAATGGTTTCATATTTCGTAAGATATGGCAGCAAAAGTTTTATGACACAATTACCACATGTGAGGTATTGTGATATTTCTCTTCTCATCTTTTCTGCTACATTTTGTATCTTGTTCACAGAAAAAGTTTACAGAACCCTCCACATAGGTTGAAATTCACTGTTGAAACTCACCTGATATCCTGACCAAGAGTACAGAGATGAAAGACCTAAATACACATTCTGGCCGCATTATTGCTGCTGCCCACAGGGCAGTGCTGCTGTGAGTTTGTGTGACCCTTTTTCTGAAATGCTTGGCCCAAGGCATATGGTTGATGAATGTTGTTTTTTCCCCCTTTCTTTCTGAATTTTGCTTAAGCTATGTCTTTCCACTTTTCATGAGGCCAGTAATAATGCCACCATGCCACCACCCCCTGCCCAAGGCAGTATGAGGGCTAAACCCCCAAAGTAACCTTCCACGAGTATAGAATTTCCAAAATTTCTTATGTTATTCTAAAAATTAAGAGGGATTTTTCATTATATTCCAACGTATATCCATGTTTGTTTCCATATAAAGTAATTCTTAGGGTGAGCTAAATTGATACCCCTGAAAGATTTGCTACTTTTGTCTTGGGCTTTGCTGTGGTCCTTGCTCACTGCCACACACCTTCATCCCCCAGTTTGAAAGGCACCAAATTGTACAGTGAGATTTGTTCTTGTTGTTATTGTTTTAAGATCTTTCTTTTCCAGAATTCACTTTTGTCATATAATCATAATTAAATAGGACTGAAGAGAAGTTGTTTTTACAGGGGACCATTCAAGTTGGGTCACAACGGAAGGTGTGAGTACCTAGAGAGAATCATTAAAACCTAACCTCAGTCCTCAGCTTGCAGGTGCAAAGCGGATTTTGTCCAGAGTTTCCTGAAGTAGTTAGGATTAGCTGTATTTAGCTGATCAGGCTCACAGGAGACTCATGCTGGAAGGTTAATTTAATAATTTGCAAAGAGAAATTAGCAAGCACACAGGAACAGTATCTTTGCTTGATCTCACTATGGATAAAGTTATATAAAAAGCCAAATCATAGCCAAAAGACCGCTTGCTGAGCATAAAATAGAAAAGTGACTGAATCATCTTAATGGCTCTCATCACTGAAGCCCTGGCATGTTCCTCTCCATTCCTGGAGTGTGCCTGCCAATCAAGTCAGAATACTCCCGTTAATCAGTCAGAGTCTTCTCTCCCAGTGCTGCAGGTAGCTGGCACGTTCTTAATCTTGAAGTTTTTCCCTTTTCTTGATTCCATGCCAGCCTCTCCCTTCCCTCCATTCACACTTGTTTATTCATTCTTTCTTCAGATGTTATAATAAAATCATTGAGTGGCCTACAGTTGTGTTTTGCAAAGTATGTCCATAGAATGACAAGCAAGCGTGACAGACTTTAAGTTAAGCAAAGTTAAACCTCTATGGAAAACCTTTGGAGATTTCTCAAAGAACTAAAAGTAGACCTGCCATTCAATCCAGCAATCCCACTACTGGGTATCTACCCAAAGGAAAAGAAGTAATTTTTATCAAAAAGATGCCTGCACTTGAATATTTACTGCAGAACAATTCACAAATGCAAAGATGTAGAATTAACTCAAATGCCCATCAATTCATGAGTGGATTAACAAAATGTGTTATATGTACACCATGGAGTGCTACTCAGCCATAAAAAAGAATAAATTAATTCCTTTTGCAACAATTTGGGTAGAACTGGAGACCATTCTCTTCAGTGAAGTATTTCAAGAATAGAAAAACAAATACCACATGCACTCTCTTATAAATTGGAACTAACTGGGGGCCACACAGAGGGGAGTAAAAGTCACTGGAAATCCAGTGGGATGAAATTTACCCACTGGGTATAACAACACTGCTCAGGTGGCAGGCATTCTTACAGCCCTGACTCAAACAGTACAAAGACTACTAACAGTAACAAAAACACTGTACCCCTTTAATATTTTAAATGAACTTTTAAAAAGCAAAATTAAACAGTTTATTCCTGTAGGACTTCTCAGGGTCTTTATGTATTAATAGGATCACAGACCTTTAAGCTGGGATTCTACGGCACGCCGTATTTCACTTACTTGAGCAACTTTTACTTTTCCGAGCATCGCTCAGGATAAACAGCAATAGAAATTCTGGGTTCCAGCTCTCTAGACTTTGCATTGGTTTAAGTTTTATCACATTATAGGTCCTATTTCCACATTCAGATTAAGGAAATCCTAGGTTTGTTAGAGTCACTTCTATAGAAAGATAATCTTTTCATTTTATGTTGAATCCACTTGTTTAAATGTCTTAATTGTGATGAGGTCACCTAACTAACAGGCCTATGCCAGCTATTTGTTTTTTATATATGTATTTCCACACATGTGTGTATATATATGTCTTAACTAAAATAACCACATTTAAAAAAAATTTAGCAAAAGAATATCTCCATTATCCTAATTCAGCTGTGTGCAAAAATGTAAGAATTTATTTTTATGCTCTTTCAGTTTCCCCACAGTAAATAAATTTTTAAAAATCCTTTACCTCATTCATTTTAAAATATAATTCAAATTAAAAGTACTTAGTGTTCATTGTTTTTGCATTCCCGTATTGCTTTAAAATTATTAATTTA
Source organism: Galagoides demidoff (assembly GCA_963574575.1). Taxonomy (NCBI): domain Eukaryota; kingdom Metazoa; phylum Chordata; class Mammalia; order Primates; family Galagidae; genus Galagoides; species Galagoides demidoff. Next base: position 16,949 of record CAUYQV010117425.1, read on the forward strand.
GGAATAGGTTCTAGGAGGCTGTCTAATCCTTTCCCACACATACAGAAAATATGACGCCTAATCCACCTGAAATAGGATCCCCTGCTACTTTAGCCAAAGACATTTCCAGGAAAGAGAAAGACACAATGAGACAGGATTTACCGCTGTCAGTTTCTGCTCAGTGTACCTCCCAGCTCACATGGGGATCTTCCTGCAGGTCCCCAAACTGCCCTTACTTTCTAGGGCATCTAGTACTTTCATTCATCTAACCCGGTGGTTCTCATCCGGGGTCATTTCCCCCTCCCCGTCAGGGCACATTTGTTAATACGTGGAGGCATTTTTGATTGTTATGACTGGACTGCATAGTTCTAATAGCACACAGTAGGTAGGCGATGGGGGTGCTGCTCAACATCCGGCAATGCATGGGACAGCCTCTCATACCAAAGAATTGTCCAGTCCAAAATGTCAGTAGTGTGAAGCTGAGAAACTCTAATCTAATTCACCCCAACCAACTAGGAGCAGGGCATGTGTCTTCAAAGCCAGAGACCGCTTGAGGTGTTCCACTGGACAGTGGGCCATTTGCTACAAGAGTCCATTCCTAGCAAGGTAAAGAGTTGGCAAACATTTTGAAAATACTGCTTTTTCTTTAGCCGATCTTGATTCTACTCTTGAGTAGGGTTCCTCTGCCTACTAATGTTTAAAAAGAAAGGGGATCAGGAGCTCTCCCTCTCTCTTCTCCTCTGCTCTCTTTCTCTCCCTCTTCCTCCTCGTCTCTCTCCTCTTTTATCTCCTCCTTTCTCTTTTCTCTCCTCCTTAGTGCTGCTCTGCAGCATCCCTCCTGCCAATAAGACCTTTCATACAAGCAAAAAAAAAAAAAAAAAAGAAAGAAAGAAAGGGATCAGGAGAAACATTTATTCTTTCTCTATTCAGGAAAAGTCCCTTAGGGTTGGGGATATTTTATTTCAGTTACAATTATAGCTACACTACTTTCCTTCTCTTTAAGGGTAAAGAGTTCACCTCCTTTTTCTGAAAACTTACTGATAGGGACAGACTTGAGCGTTCTGGTGGCAGGAAAACCCAGACCACACCATGGCTGATGGCTGTGCAGTTGTAGCAGTGAGAGGATTAGTTGCTGTGGTTGGAAGACCGTTCATCTGTGTAGTTTATTCTACCGGAGTACTGTGCACACCTGGTAATGCTGCTTGCCCAATGGTACCATAATTTTCTAGTTACTTACGGGACTTCAATACTCCCTCCGCCATGCCTCACCTAATTTGTAAGGTCCAGCTTAGACAAGAAGGGGCTACAGAAGAACAGAGTTAATTAAAATAAGATGAGGGGCAGGTGGAGATTTCCTTAAGGAGAATTCTAAGTTACCTGTAGGGCTTTTTGGTGAGGTTGCAGTCACTATTAATTTTAGCTAATTTTATTCCAAAATACAGGAACTTGTTAATTTGGCTTAAAAATGTCTTATTCATATTCTGTTATGTTCCAAAGTCACTAATGGTTAAATGAAATGAAATAAAGAGGGGAGTGAAGAATAAAAGAGGGAGGAAAGATATTTTTCTCTAGTAACCAAGCAAGGATTGGTATAAAGAAAGGTAAAACACACTTTAAAAGAGTCTAGCCAGAGTGGATTTACAGGGACAGCAGTGCAGATTGTCCATGTTTGGGTCCCTACCCTATGAGATAAAAATAGCTTTGAGGAAAATGAGATGCCAGCTGAAATGCAGCTCAACAAGAGTTGAGTCAGATGCCTCAGAAACCTGGGTCTTCTGCTTTACCAGCCTCCCTGCTCTGAAATGAATGTTTGTTTCTCCATCCCGAATTCTTATGTTGTTGCTTAATTCCTATGGTAACAGCATTTGGAGATGAGGCTTTTGGGGGTAATTAGATCACATGTGTGGTGCCCTCATGAATGGGATTAGTGCCCTTATAAGGAAAGGCAGGCACAACAGAGATGATTTCCTCTGGGAGGAAGATGGCCATTTGCACAGTAGGAAACAGACCTAATCAGACACCAGCTCCACTGGTACCTTGATCTTAGACTTCTCAGCCTCCAGAATTGTGAAAAATACAGGTTAGCTGTGGAAGCCACCCAGTCTATGGTATATTTGTTACAGCAGCCCGGATCGATTAATCACTCCCTGATACACAATTGAGCACCCGTGAACCCCTTCCTAAACCAGGGTTTAGTATTTATACCTTCACTTCACACTTATCACGTACTGTAAGCTCTGAAGAGCTGGGACTTTGTTCTGCTCACTGTTGCATCCACAGCTTCAAATACCCCCTGTCCTCTGCATGGGATTTTTTCCATCTTTCTCTGGCTGTTGACCAGAACTAGAACATACACAGATATATGAAAAAATATTTTTTTGAAATAATTATTTTTGATGATAAAGGAAAGAAACTATACAAATGGTATCTTCAGGCCTTAAAAATATTTTTGACCAAATACATTCTAATTTCCTCTGAAAAGTTTTCTCTTTTAAAAATGGTTCGAAGATGTATTTCTTGATATTTTGAGTAAAAGATTATAAAAACAAACACCAAATCCAACATCTCAGGATCTCCCAGCCAGAAAGAAAGATGTTGTTCCAAGCACCAGGCACTAAGTTCTGGGAGAGACAGCTGGAAAAATATTAAAAAGATGATGGTCTTCTGGTAAGATTTATTTTGTTATTTCTGGTATAAACATACTTAATTTGATTAAAAACTGAACTCTGGCAATGGTAGGTAAATTACATGAATGCATGTACAAATTTAAAGAGGCAAAAGTCATTGGGATCTATGCTAAGGAAAATAGCAAATAGCTTTATTAAAATGTTTTCATGTCTTTGCACTTAGACGAGGTAAACATCAAAGTAATAATATTTTCTGAAAATGAAACTTTGTAAAACAAACAACAGAAAGCAATGATTCATCCAAATACTTCACCTTCAGAGATTATTTATGATTGAGCGTGTTGACATTACCTCTTCTAGGATGGCTTTTTAAGAGTGTAAGAAGGTGTATTTGAGAAACCTTTTCAGATGAAATTGGAATTTATTTGGTCAAAAATATTTTTAAGGCCTAAAATACCATTTGTGTGGTTTCTTTCCTTTATCACCAAAAATCATTATTAAAAAAAAATTTTTTTTCATATATCTATGTCCTAGTTCTGGTCAACTGTCCTAGTTCTGGTTTTTTCCAGAAAGATGGAAAAAAGCCCACACAGAGGACAGGGGTATTCGAAGCTGTGTAAAATTCACACTCTGCCTCACAGCCTGTCTTAGCTTACTGTTTAGAATCCAGTGCATTGCATTTTCCTAATAACAACAGCAAAACTGGCATTTTATACAGGCTTGCAGCTCATTATATTAAAATGAGACAAAGGCAAAAATTATGTTTATGTTTCCAGGAAAAGAAAATAATCTGGAGAAAGCGTACTTAAAGATGTTAAAGCTGTAATACAAAAAGCATTCAGTAAAACCATTTGGTCATCAAAATTTAGCAGATAACATAAAGTGTGAGCACATACATTTGGTGGTTTTTTGTTTTTTTTTAAATGATCCTGGCAAAAAGGTTTTAAATGTTTTACAGAGGGGTCTTTCTAATAGAATCAACAATACAGATTCTCTAACTCCGTGGATTTATTATTGTTTTGTTATACAAACTAGCCATCTAAAAGTTGTCTAGACTTTTCTTCTGGAACTTTAAAATTTTCCATTCTTTCTATTGAGGGAATTTAGTCCTTGTTCAGCCAAAAATGATTCAAATCTGAGTCCAATAGCTAGCTAGACCTGTGTAGCTGCTTCTGAGATACACCATAATGTGTATGAATCCCCAGAAACTTTGTCAACAATATAATTCATTGGATAGAAACCTTAGAAGGTTCTTGTATCATTTAAGAACATGGGAGGAACAGGTTTCCCAGACCATTTAGTCCATTAGTTGAAGATCAATGAGTTGATCAACGGATGCCCTAAGGGGCTGGAGAATTAAATCTAGGCTTCTTGGTTCATTTGGGTTTTGTTTGTTTGTTTGTTTTTTGTTTTGTTGTGGTTGTTTGTTTGTTTAGCATTGGCTTAGAGTTTTTCTTACTAGTGTCTGTGGCCATCACAAAGTAATGTAGAGAACTACAAATATGGGTGATAAAGGCGAACACAACCTCAACATAGATTTACCCTTGAAGCCATTGCTTTTGGCTTTTCAATCATGTTTTACTATCTGGAGGATTTCCAAGCTGTGGTGAACACATCCTCCTTCGCCCTCTCACGGAGAGAGAGTGAACAAGAATGAGAGTGAACACAACTCTCACGAGGATTTTTACCTCATTTCTGAGCTCTGAAGGCTATTTGGAGGACATAATTTAGATGATTAAAAAAAGTATGATTTTAAGAAGATTCTCATTGGCTTAAGAGGATTGGGTCAAAGTATTTTTATTCTGATTTATCATTAGTTTGTGAATGTTGTATGTGACATTTATGAATATGGTGACTCCAGCCTTCTCTATCTCCTCTACATCCTTGTGGATGACTGACAACTCTCCAGCCCAACAGGGATGACCTCGATGTCTTTGTGAGTGACACATATTAGTACAGTGCATGTGTTGTCCATCTGCTTTCCTTTACTCTACAAAAAAATTTTTTTGCATCAGGTTATTAAGTAGCCCATAGAATATAAGATACTACTAAATATATTTTAAGATCCCACTTATTATATAACTATTTTGCATATTCTTTTCCAATTGACTTGGCTAAAAGTGTATTTTAGTAACTATATATTTCTTTAGTTTTAATCCCAATTCTATAATATATTCTTGTAGCCACCTGGGTTGAAAATCGAGGTAGAGTTTGACAAAAATTCTGGATGTAAATTATGTCCTTTTCTAGTGATGTGTTTTATAAAAAAGACATGTTTTGCAAAACTGAACTTAATTCAAAACAATAAAAATTTGTTGTCTTCTTGTATTAAGTTTGGAGAGTTCCTTATTATAGTCTGGATATAAGCGCTTTATCAAATATACAAAGTCTGACAATTAAGTTTTGTGAACTCCTCCTAAAAAAAGTGCCACATACCTCATAGTTGAATATCAATATGGTAATCTTCAAGGTCACCTTTTGGGAAGTTATGCACCAACACCAGCACCTAGTCCACCCATTGAAGCAATTTGGAACTCGTTTTCTGGAATTGCCATCAGAGCTGTCATCATACATAGGTCTGACAATTACGCTCACAATTCATCCTAGGAAAAGTTCGCTGAATATCACTATGGTTACCTTCAGAGCACTCCCTTTGGCCATCTGATAAACGTAGTCATATTCAGCAATGAGACATGTAACCCTTTTTCTAGGATGAGTTTGTGAACTTAATTGTCTGACCTCGTATGCTTTGTAAATGTTTCCTTCCAGCCTGTAGTATGTCTTTTTATTCTCTTAATGATGTCTTTTGAGGAGCATAATCTTTTAATTTTAAAGTTCAATGTATCAAATTTTTCTTCTATGGCTCATGCTACCAATCTACCTATTTAATCTTTGCCTAACTCAAGGCAAAAAAGATATTCACCTATGTTTTCTTCTAGAAGTTTTATAGTTTGGCATTTTGCTTGTGGGTCTATGATTCATTTGAATTAATTTTTTTATATAGTGGGAGAAAGAGTTCGACTTTTTCCTATGGATATTCAAATGTCCCAGTACAATTGTTAAAAAGGCTATCCACAATGGCCTAAATGTTTGTGTTTATATGTTAAAATCCTCACCCTCAATGTGGTGGTATTAAGAGGTGGAGCCCTGGGGAGATAATTAGATTTTCATGAGGATAGAGCCATCATGTGTGAAATTAGAACTCTTGTAAAAGGGTCCCCACAAATGGAGGATGTAATAAGAAGACAGCAATCTGAACATGGAACAGGCCACTCACCAGAACCCAACCAGGCTGGCACCCTGATTTTGGATTGCCAGCCTCCATAACTGAGAAATAAATTTCCATTCTTTATAAACCATGCATTTTATGGTAATTTGTTATAGTTAAGTCTGACTACGGCACTATCTTTTCTCCCACTGACTTGCCTTTGTATCTTGCTCAAAAATCAGCTGTGTATATGGGTGTTGGTCTATTTCTGGGTACTTTACCCTATTCCGTGGATTTATTTGCCTATATTGATGTTACTATCTCACTGTTTTGATTTCTGTAACTTTATAATAAATCTTAGTACCAAGTAGTGTTAGTCCTCTAATTTTGTTCTTTCTCAAAATTATGTTGGCTATTCTAGGTCCTTTGCCTTGCCATATAGTTGTATAATCAACTTGTCCATTTATACTAAAATTTCTGCTGAGATTTTTATTTTGATTGTGTTGAATCTGTAGATTAATTTAAAAAGAATTGAGATTGTAGCAATATTGACTCTTCCAACTCATGAACACAGTATGTATCTCCATCAATCTGGGTCTTTAATTTTTCTAAGCAATGTTTTATAGTTTTCAGCATATAAGTATTTCACAAATTTTGTCTGATTTGTCCTTGAGTATTTCATATTTCTTGATGGTATTGTTGTCTTATTTCAATTCTGATTGTTGCTTCTATATAGATATGAAATTTCATCTGTATATCAATCTTAAATCCAGCCACTAGGCTAAATTTACTACTTCATTGAGATAGGATCTTCTTTTTCTTTTTTTAGATTCCATTGTATTTTCTACATGGGTGGTCATATAATCTGAAAAAATCATTTACTTCAGCTTTTTCAACCTAAGAAGCTTAAGGGTGCCTCTGAACATAGAGACAGGCCCCCACTTCTTATGTAGAGTGTGCCAAGTGACAGAACCCCTTGGCACATCCAGGGAGGAGAGGGCATTAGGAAGGGGACAGAACAAGTCAGGAGAGGTCACGAACTACCTCCCAGTTCTCCATGCAACCAAGGTGGTTGTAATAGGGAGTCTAAGTTTTCTGGGTCCTCATAGGACCCATAAGATGGCTGCTTGGTTGAAATGCTAGGCAAACATTATTCCCTAGACACAAGAAAGAAAGCAAATATTATTCCCTAGACACAAGAAAAAAAGGGATCTTGTACCAACCCAGGCAAGAGGGGCCATCATTCTGGACCCCATATTTTAGAGGGAACTGCATGTGCCAAAAAATACATTTACTAAAGAACTTTTATTTTCCTGTTGTAGAACAGGAATGGGGGTTTGTAAAAGGAAAATGGGCACTGATGCCAAAACAGAGTTTCATATGTGTCAATACCTGATTTGGGTTTTTCTCATGCCTACCTCTCACTGGTAACATCGTTCTACAAAATAGGGCACACTTTAGGAATTGAAGAGATCAGCAAAGGCAGAAGGATGGGAATTATCCATTTGTTGGCTTGAGGCAGTGACTTACATTTCTAGTTCTATGGTTCCTACCCCCCAGGCTATGGACCAGTACTGGCTGGCTGTGGTCTGTCAGGAGTTAGGAACTAGGATGCACAACAGGTGAGCTGCCAGGGAGTGAAGCTTCAGGATGTCTGAGATTCTCCTCTACCTCCTGTCAATTCTACCCCCACACACCTGCACTACCTCCCTGGTCCATGGAAAAATTGTCTGCTTTGAAATTGTTCCCTGCTGCCAAAAAGATTGGGGACTGCTGCTAGCTGCATAATAAAATTACCCCAGTAAGAGCTTTAAAAATATTCCAATTTCCAATCTTGTCCCACCCCAGAGTAACTGAATCTAAATCTCTGGGTGCACGGCTCATCGTCCAGAGGTAAGAAAGCAACACAGGTGATGCTAATGAGCAGTGGAGGCGTAACCCAAGGGCAGGTGTCTGCTTGGTCAACCCTATGCCAGTCATGTGCCTGTGTTCTCAGGTCTTGGCAGATTCACCAGTTAGGGCTACACTTTTTTCTTCTTTCCCTGGTTGTCCCTGCCTCAGGTGCTTTTCACTACAGCTTGTTTACTGATGGGTGTGTGACAGCCACATCAGTGACCTGGGGAAATTAGCCTGTGTCAAAGCTAATTAGTCACACTGTTCCCACTTTAATGAAGCAGATCAATTAAGAAGAGAACTGCACGGAAAATTCCTGGGCCTGCCAGACCAGCAGTCCCAGGGTACGATATGATTTGACACCAAATTTATTCATTCATTCAAAAGCATATGCTGTGCTCCAGCTACGTGTTGGAGACTGGAAATAAAACGATGTGCAGAGATGAAATGCCAACCTTCTGTGTAGGTGAACACCTTGCTAAGTGCCCCCCATGTCCCACCATTCTCCTCCACTAGACTTCAAGTTGTTCTTTCCAATTCCTTCTCTGGCCCATTGTTTTTCTCTTCAGTTAGGCTGAATCAAAATTCCTCGCCAGTCGTAAGGAAGCTTCCGTGTCTGTATTCATGCTTCATGAAATTCTAAGGTCACAAATCCTGTTGACAACTCACAGTGCCATCCAAAGGAAATGGAATGTGAATCACATATGTAAACCACCTATCTAGTCTATTTTCTGATAGCCACATTAAAAAGCAAAATCAAACCAGTGAAATTAATTTTAACAATATTATTTTTTTAACCTGAATACATTCAAAGAAGCGTTATGTCAGCATCTACCCCAATACAAAAATTATTAACAAGGATAAATTTCCGTAAAAATATTAATCAGAGAGCTAGTCTTTTGACTTCTAAAATGGTCGTGATTTCTTCCCTTTTGCCTTAAAATTTTTTTTCTAATTTATCAGGTTTGCCTTGAAAAGACAGAGAAAAAGAATAGGGAAGGGCTTCTTCAATCTCTATTCTATTTTTGGTTCTTTTGGACACTTTGGAAGTTTTCTCATGATACAGTCACAAAAGTTCTGGCAGAAATGCCTGTCTAAATAAAGATGTCCTCCTAGAGAATGTGGTCAACGGCTTTAACTGATTTGGCCCCATAAATCCTCTTGAATTCTTTCCCAAGAACCAAGATTTAGTAGTGTGGTAATCTTTTCAGTGTAGGACAGCCAACACTTTCATCTCTAAGAAACTTAAGAAACAAAGTTCTAAAGGTGCAAGGCCCAGGCAAATATCTTTTATGTTAACCCTGTTTATCTAAATAATTTTGAATAAATCATTCAGAATTAGCACGTCAGTACCATTCTGAAGGCCCAATCCTGCAGGAGCTCAGGAAGGGGGCAGAATGTCTGCCAGTAGCAGGGGCAGTTTACTGGGCAGGTTTTTGGAAGCAGTCTACCCTCTAAGGCCTTGGGATGACCCTGTAGACCTGAGTCCTAGAGCTCCTGGAGGCATTTGCTTGTGCCCCTGGCAGGGTGGAACATTAAAGAGGGCAGAAATGAAGGTTCTGCTCTGGGCTCAAGTGCCACAGCCACAGGGCGTGGCCATCCTCAGTCCATCACGGGCACCAGAGGAGACAAAAAATCTTGAGAAAGGCATTCCCAAGCATGGCACTCCACTTGCCTAAGTCAGTGAGGTATATCACTAACCGCCATGGGACCATGAATGACTATGTGCCCAGGGGAGCAGACAAAAGGGGCTTCCAGCAACATCCCACATCCTGCTCTAGGGAATAACCCCGGTTTTATTTTTATACTTTCATTGTTCACCTTGATAATATTTATCATGTGCCATGTGCCAGACATTATATTAATAATAATGCTTGATGAGCAGTGGTGACTAAGTGTGCCACCAAGATTACTCTAATGCTGTGTTTCTGAAGCCTAGTTCTTCATTTTAATCATTTCAGGAAGCTTTTAAAAAATACCATTCCCACATTCCACCTCAAACCAATTTATGCAAATTCCCTGGGGTTGGCGCCCAGGCACCAGAATGTTTTAAATTCCACAGGTGAGTCTCATGCTCATTCTGGTTCGGTGGGTAAGAAATGGCACAGAATGAATGTGTTAACTCTCTCGCTTCTGTTCTCCATGGCCTCTGATATAACCCACCAGATTCTGAATCTTTTTAAAAATTTAGACAGGCTCTGTTAAAGGGTTGTTTACTTGGTTAGTTCTTTCTTTTTTTTTAAGAGACAGAGTCTCAGTTTGTTGCCCTGGGTAGAGTGCTATAGCATCACAGCTCACAGCAACCTCCAGTTTTGGGGCTTAGGCGATTCCCTTGCCTCAGCCTCCTGAGTAGCTGGGACTACAGGTGCCCACCACAACGCCCTGCTATTTTTTTTGTTGCAGTTTGATGGGGGCCAGGTTTGAACCCACCACCCTTGGTATATGGGGCCAGCACCTACTCACTGAGCCACAGGCAACGCCCTTGGTTAGTTCTTTCTGCCACTGGAGGTACACCAGGGTCTTATGCAACATTAATGAAACCATCCAAGGACTGTTCACCAGCTGTGGCAGACAAGGCTTCACATCACACTGGGGATTCCAGGACATCATATTTTTCATGCCTTTTTTTTTTTTTTTTTGGCTTAGAGGGTCAAAAAATGAATCAGATTTCCAAACCAAGCACAGACTTTTGTGTGTGACAGCTCACCTGAAACAATTAGGAAACCAAATTTCTGCCATGTTCAGCTAAACAATTTAGGTATCTGAAGACAATTTTCTATTAACCTTTTGGAATCTTCATAATTTAGTTTTACTAAAACAAAAAATTTATTTCAGATGAGGGTCAAAGAGAAAAAAATATGTATTTTTACTTAATAGTTTTTCGATAGAGTGCCCACTTCTGTACTTAATTCTGTTTCATAATTCTCAATCCTTTAAATAAAAATATTATTTCTCATACAGGCATGACTGGCTCTCTGAAATGTCCTGCAGATAATTCTGTTTTTTATTTGCTAGTTCGTAATTTCCTGGGGCGCTAAACGCTGACCTTACCACTAATGATGGTCAGCGCCTAGTGGGGTTTCTCCCCTGAGTTCTAACTGGGTAGCTATCTTCACATTTCATTGTATGTATTTATCGTCTTTTACACTTTGTGTGATTGTAAACAGTATTTTATTTAGAACTTTATACATCATAAAAATGACATAATTTTAAACATGTAGTTAATAAACTATAAAAATAGAGTCTGGATAAGAGAAAGGAGCAGTCACCATCTCTAATATTCTTCTCTTTCTTTCCCCCCCCCCCTCCCCCCCCTTTTTTTTGGAGGGCAGAGTGGAGGTGGTTTCTCATGAAGCTCTCTCTCATGCAAATGGAAAATTCCATGGCTGAAAGGCTGACTGTCTCATAGTCACAGAGCTGAAAAGATTTCCTTGGACTGAAAGGAAATGAGAATGGAGAGAAACTTAAGAAGACTGAAGCCCACTTCTTTTCTGCTTGATGTTTATGGGGGTTTTAAAAAGATGTCATCAGCTGGGCACAATGGCACATGTCTATAACCCCCACTATTCAGGAGGCTCAGGTGGGAGGATCACTGAAGCTGAGGAGCTCAAGACCACCCTGGACAACATAGTGAGACCCCATCTCAAATTAAAAAATAAAGAAAGGGAAATAGATCATGAAAGAAAGGTTCTACATGTGATTCTGGGCTTTGCTGTAGTAAATTTCAGCGGTTCAGCTCAGATGAGGTCTTAAGTGTAATTTCAGCAGTCCATTCCAGCAGTGAAACTAATTGTTCATCTATAATACATCACTCTTTGTGCTCCACACTTAAAACAAGGTCCTTGTCCTCAGAGAATCTTCCTGTCATCCTCTTGAAGTCTCTATAATCCACAGGCCCCAAATGAAGCAGATCAAAAACTAGGTTTTACCAATTTTGTCTGAAATGTTCACTATATGAAGAGTTGACTCATACTAAACAAAATGCCAACAAAATGATTGTAAATCAGAATGTATGAGTTGGCCCAGCACCCTTAACAACTTCTTTTCCTGCTTACCACCCAGGCCAGTTCCTCTTACCTTGGTTTAATATCCCCACTTTCATCATGGATCCTTCCTAGGAGATTCCTGAGGAAGATATATATGTGCATGTGTGTCCATATATATACGTGTGTGTGTGTTCCAAGTATATCTACATATATAAGTCAGTACTTGCTCTAAGCCAGTACTCACCATGCATAAAAAGAACCTAACAGATATCTAAATGACTGTGCCCAGCACTGAGCTAGCTGCGAATATCTCATCCAATGTAAACTAAATAACCTTATGAAATAGGTATTTTTATGCTCATTTTATGGGATGCAGAAACAGAAGCTCACAAATGGTAAGTTGCCTAAAGTTGTACAGCTAGCAAGGAGTGAAACCCTCCCAAAAAAGGAATGACACATCTCTATCTGTAATACTCAAACCAGTGTTTTATAAATGTCTGAAAGTCATAGTTTATTGATTTAAAGGAATACAAGTTATTGGTTTTAAATTTCTATTCATAATCTATAAGATGCCAGAGATATAAACTGCCCTTAAGTGAGTGCCTACAGAAGGAAAATAATTTGTTTTCTGGTGAAGGTAGTAATTTTTTAATCTAAAATTGTAAATATAAAAAATGTTTGGAATAACAAAGTAGAAGCAACCAAAGTTCCTGGATGGCTTCTGAGAGAGCCACCTAGCTACTTGTATTTTGTAAGAAAGAAAGAAATTTCCATCCTGTCTGAACCACTGTATTTTAGAGTCTGCATGGCTTTTGGTGGAGGGGGATCCAACTGTTTCATAAGAACCTGAAGTTTAGAATTTCATAGAAAATCTGCAGATCTTTCAAAACACATTGGTAGTTAATTCAATGCTATTTGAAGGTCCGTTTAAGCCAAACTAACATGTCAGTGGATTGCTGCTGTCTCATTGGCATTGTCTCTTGACCCTGGCAGTACTTGGTTATATCACACAGGACCACATGCTTCTAGGTTTATGTCTCATGTTTTCCCTCTAGCATAGGCACAGCAGTATTTCCAGGGAGGCAGAGAGATAATCCCTGGCCAACATTTGAAAGGAGGGATGGAGGGTAAGATGTGGCGTCTCTATCACACTTCATACTCAATAGACTAATTTATCAGGTGAGGTTAAGATAAAGCACTCAGGGTCTGAAGCTCAGATTATGATAAAGTATGGAATATGGAAGTGAATCCTACAGAGAGAAGACTGATGAGAAAATTAGATGAGTTAATATGTGTAAGAGCTTGGAACGGTGCCTCGCAAACAGAAAATACACATTTAATTTTTTTTTAATTGATAGCTGTATACATTAATGCAAACATGGGGTACATTGTACTATTTTCATATACAATTTGAAATACTTTCATCAAGCTGGTTAACATAGATTTCATGTCATTTGCTTAGTCATTGTATCAAAACATTTATATTCTAG